>JAJONR010001274.1:0-121783 GCA_029582245.1 Solanum etuberosum | reverse complement strand
AAGATGTAGCGCAGAGTATGCGTTAGTACTTGAAAGGTACTGAGCATGCAGGATAGAGTAAAGCTGAATAATAACATAACTGAACAAAGCATATAACTAAGCAATGATATGATATAAGCATGGTACTATACTGAGAATACTGAACATGAACTAACTGAATGCAATGACCAAGTTTATAACATGCTGAGACTGAAATATGACTGTAACTGATAACATGGTCAATGCAATAGAATCTGACTGTGAGGGATCTACTAATAACCGACATAAAACCACATGAGCTAAATGTGGAGTCTGATGTATACGCCCCATCGTGAGGACCCAATATACCCTACCAGAGGTATAGAGGCATGACTAGTGTGATCACTAAAATGAAATTCCCACAGAGGGGACTTATAAACCTATGGGGGAACGTAGTTCTGGGACTATTCGGGTACGCTGAACCCTAGTCCAACTCGGTATTAAGTCTACTCCCAACTGATTATGTAATTAACACATTATGACTGAATTTCTGTAATACTGGATAGCTCAAAATACTGACATGCTAACTGGAAATGTAACATTAATGTACTGATAATGAAGTATTCGAATCTGAGGCATGTATATCTGAAATAACTAACCTAGCATGTGTAATTCATGAGCTAAAAGAACTACATAGCTAGGGTTTTGAGTTTATGAAAGAATCTACACAAAACTATACTAAAATCATGATAATCTGATTAGGAACATTAAAGTAACTAATTCATAATGATCTGCTGAAATTTCTAGAAACCCTAGGTCTAGATAATATGAAGGGAATCAAGAATCTGACTGAATTCTAGGGACCTAATGGGGGAAAGGAACCCACTAGTGAAATCCCTCATACCTGGTGACAAATTCCACAGAGAAATCTTTTGATTTTGGGCTTGAACTGATGAAAACCTTGCTGCGGTTTGGAGTTAGGGCTGGTCGACTTCTTCTCCTCTATTTCTCTAGTTTGATCAATTTCTTGGTGAATGATTTGACTAGGGTAAGTTCTAATTTGTTTACGAAGCTAAAACTGACGAGTTTAGGGGTTAAACGATGTAGTTTAGGGATCCAATGCATAAGGAAAAGACCAAACGACCCCTAACTTAAAAAGCTATCGGGGCCACCGACGGGACTGACCGACGCACCATGGATGGACCAACGGTCCGTGCTGGTCAGCCGTCGTTGGACGTTTGGGATTGAAATTGGGAGGTCTGACCTACGGCCTTGGACCATCGTGGTCTGACTTACGGTCCGTAGGTTCCGGCGTGGGTCGACACTTTCTGAGAGACTGTGACATGGTAATTTCTGTATACCAACTGGAGTAGAGACTGATAAGGGTTCTCAGAGAGTTTCTGGACTAACATCGAATTTGAGTGCTATATTAGGATTTACAAAGGAAAGAGTAGCCCCTGGATCTAACAAAGCATAAACATGTAATTTAAAAACTTGTAACGTACTAGTGACCACATCTGGAGAATCTTCCTGATCCTGGCGAGCCTGAAGAGCGTAGAACCTGCCTTGGCGCTGACCACCACCTGTACCAGATGACACATCCTGCTGAGTTGGGCGACCTACTGGTGCTGTTGGGACTGTAGACTGAGCCCTACTATCGTTACCTCCTTGCTCCTGCCTGGCAGAAGGGCAATCCTTCAACCTATGACCAGACTGACCACATCCAAAGCATCCTTCCTTTCCTGCAAGACACTCTCCCGGATAGTTCTTACCACACTTTGGACAAGGTAGGTAGGTCCTATTTCCTGAAACACTTCCCTGAGACTTAGAGCCTGATGCCCTACCTTTCTGATCCTGTCGGAACCTAGAGGATGGAGCACTAGCTGATGAAGGTATTGAGGCTGAAGAATTTTGCTGAACCTGCGAGCAATTTCCACCACCCGATTTCTGTTGAGAATACTCATAGTTGCTTGTCCTAGTCTTTTTGTTCTCCTTAGCCTATTCCCTAAGCTTATCTCCCTCAACCTGCTGAGCATGAGTCATGAGCCTAGAGATGCTCATATTCTCCAGCAACATGGCATTTCTACACTCCGTCTTCACTAAGTCAGATACCCCATACATAAACTTATTCATTTGAGCCCTGGAATCGGCAACCATGTGAGGAGCATACTTGGAGAGTTGGGTGAACTTGAGTCTGTACTCTTGAACTGACATGGTACCTTGCCTCAAATTCATAAACTCCTGATCCTTAGCCTCTCTTAACTCCCTCGGGAAGAACCTATCCAGAAAAGCTCCAGTAAAACACTCCCAAGTCATAGGAACTGCATCCGTACCCCTGTTTTCCTTCCACTAAGTAAACCAAATGTGAGCCATATCCTTAAGCTGGTAGGATGCCAACTCTACCCTATCATTTCCAGTCACTTGCATCACTCAAAAGATTTTCTTAACCTCATCAATGAAGTTCTGAGGGTCCTCATCAACCCCTGACCCTAGAAATTCTGGTGGATTCATACGAACAAAGTCTCGAACCCTGGCTGTTGCTGACCCATTATTAGCATTAGTAGGAACTGGGGCCTGCTGATTATTCTGGTTAGCCACACTCTGATCCAAAAGTTGGATCGCATTCTGAAACTCTGCATTCGAAACCTCATGGTCTGGGACTAGAGGAACTGCGTTAGCATTGCATGCATTAGCATTCCTTGCGTAAGCTCTATGAGGAGGCATGATCTGAAACACATAACGATGAATTAGAAAGGAGATCATACCCACGCACGACAAGAATTGCAAGAAAGTGAAGTTTTTCCTAAAACACTTCGTAGGCTCCCTCTCATTAGATGTGGTGCACTTCACACCCATGAAAGAGACTCTACTTAGTGCGGCTTTTCAGACATCCTAGGACTCTTAAACCTAATGCTCTGATACCAAGTTTGTCATGCCCCGAAACTACCCCCAGGACGCGGACACGGGACCTAGGATCACGAGTGAGCCCAAGCTTACCCTGAGTTGGCATATCATAAGCATACTAAAAGATTTTTGATCAAAATATACTATGCGGAAACTAAGTCATGAAATGATGGGGAATACCCATTCTAAGTCTGAATATATAAAGAAACTATGAGTTTTAATAAACAACTGAAGTATCAAACTCAAATCTAAAGCTGAATCTAACTATGTCTGAAATAAGCCTCTAACTGACTAGAAGTGCTGGGACATGCCCCAAATAAATCTAGCAAAACTGAAACTAAAGACTAAAAATAGAAAGGAAACATGTCTGTCGTCCTCGGAGAATGAGGACTCACCAGTGATACTGCTGAGCTGAAGATCGGGAACCGATCTATGCGTGATCTGGAAGCTGAGAACCTGGACCTACATCACGAGAAGATGTAGCGCATAGTATGCGTCAGTACTTGAAAGGTACTGAGCATGCAAGATAGAGTAAAGCTGAATAATAACATAACTGAACAAATCATATAACTGAGCAATGATATGATATAAGCATGGTACTATACTGAGAATATTGAACATGAACTAACTGAATGCAATAACCAAGTTTATAACATGCTGAGACTGAAATATGACTATAATTGATAACATGGTCAATGCAATAAAATCTGGTTGTGAGGGAGCTACTAATAATCGACATAAAACCACATGAGCTAAATGTGGAATCCGATGTATACGCCCCATCGAGAGGACCCAATATACCCTGCTAGAGGTATAAAGGCATGACTGGCGTGATCACTAAAATGTAATGCCCACAGAGGGAACTTATAAACCTACGGAGGCAAGTAGTTTTGGGACTATTCGGGTACGCTGAACCCTTGTCCAACTTGGTATTAAGTCTACTCCCAACTGATTATGTAATTAACACATTATGACTGAATTTCTGTAATACTGGATAGCTCAAAATACTGATATGCTTACTGAAAATGCAACATTAATATACTGATAATGAAACATTCGAATATGAGGCATGTATATCTGAAATAACTGACCTAGCATGTGTAATTCATGAGCTAAAAGAACTAAATAGCTAGGGTTCTGAGTTTATGAAAGAATCAACACAAAACAATACTAAAATCATGATAATCTGATTAGGAACATTAAATTAACTAATTCATAATGATCTGCTGAAATTTCTATAAACCCTAGGTCTAGATAATATGAAGGAAATAAAGAATCTGACTGAATTCTAGGGACCTAATGGGCGAAAGGAACCCACTAGTGAAATCCCACATACCTGGTGACAAATTTCACGGATAAATCTTTCAATTTCAGGCTGGAACTGATGAAAACCTTTCTGCGTTTTGGAACTAGGGTTGGTCGACTTCTTCTCCTCTATTTCTCTAGTTTGATCGATTTCTTGGTGAATGATTTAACTAGGGTAAGTTCTAATTTGTGTACTAGGCTAAAACTGACCAAAACTACGTAGTTTAGGGATCCAACGCATAAGCAAAAGACCAAATGACCCCTGACTTAAAACGCAGTCGGGGCCACCGACGGGACTGACCGACGGACCGTGGATGGACCGACGGTCCGTGCTGGTCAGCCGTCGTTCGACGTCTGGGATTGAAATTGGGAGGTCTGACCTACTGCCCTGGACCACAGACCGTGTTCTAACCTACGGTCCGTAAGTCCTGGCGTGGGTCGACACTTTGCTAATTTTTCTGAGGGTTCTGGGGAAAGGTCGTAGGTGGCCATCCACGGACCACCAGCACGGGCCATGGGTCACCTACGGTCCGTGGGTGGCAACCATGGGTTGCACCTGCAACTTCTGAAAATCTGAATTTTGGTCTGTTTTCGGATACGGGGTGTTACAGTATGGGCGTAGATGTAGATCTCCAGTTGTTTGGTTTGAAGTGGATGGAACATCCTTGATAGGGCCAGATTCGGTTCATGAGTCTATGAATAAAGTTCAGCTCATCAGAGATAGACTTAAGACAGCTCAGAGTCGCCAAAAGTCCTATGCAGATGTAAGGAGAATGGACTTGGAGTTCAAAATTGATGATTGGATTTTCCTGATGGTGTCACCTATGAAGGGAGTGATGAGGTTTGGCAAGAACGGGAAGCTCAATCCTAGATATGTAGGCCCTTACAAGATCTTGAAAAGGGTTGGTAAAGTGGCTTGTGAGTTAGAGTTGCCAGCAGAACTCGCAGCAGTCCATTCGGTATTTCACATTTTCTTGTTGAAGAAGTGTGTGGGTGATCCAGCATCTATAGTGCCATTAGAGAGTGTGGCTATGAAGGATAGTCTCACTTATAAAGAAGAGCCAGTTGAAATCCTTGATCGTCAGGTTCGAAGGTTGAGAAACAAAGAAGTCGCTTCAGTTAAGGTTTTGTGGAGGAGTCAGTCCTCATCTCTTTATTTCCGATTCCATTCCAGCTTGAGGTAATAGTTTCTCTCCAGTCTTTCAGTTACTCATGCGTAGATTCAGTCCTAGTATCATGTTCCTTCAGTTATACTTGCATTTTCAGCGTATTTGCATGTTCTTGGAACTTAGTTCAGTTAGATTTCAATTTCTAGTACTTAGTGGTAGGGTTTGCAGCTCCTTCCCTGCATTTTCAGCGTATTTGCATGTTCTTGGAACTTAGTTCAGTTAGATTTCAATTTCTAGTACTTAGTGGTAGGGTTTGCAGCTCCTTCCCTCCATTTTCCAGCTAGTTTAGCCTTCATCCGAGGACGAATATTTCCAAGAGGGAGATAACGTAACACCCCGTATGCTAGAAAGACCAGTTTACAGAAATTAAAAGTTGTAGGTACCACCGACGGGCACCACCCACGGACCGTAGGGTGACCCACGAACCGTAAGTGGGGTCCGTGGATGACCACCTGCAGCCCTCCCAAAAAAAAACTCAAATAGGATATTCTAAGGCACGACCCACGGCCGGACCCATGGACCGTAGGTCAGACCATGGGCCGTGGTCCTGATCCGTGGATCAAGACCCCATAACCCCCTTCTTTGAAAGCCAACGACGGTTGACAGGACAGACTGTGGGTCAGTCAACGGTCTGTCGATCAGTCCGTCGGTTGGCCCCGACAACTTTTAAGTCGGGGGTCGTTTGGTCTTTTCCTTATGCGTTGGACCCCTAAACTACGTGGTTTTGGTCAATTTTAGCCTAGAAACTAAATTAGAACCTAACCTAATCAATCATTCACCAAAAAATTCATCAAACTTAGAACGCAAAGAGGAGAAAGAGTCGACCAAGCCCTAGTCTAAGAACGCAACAAGATTTCTTTAGTTCCAGCCTCGAAATTGAAAGATTTCTCTGTAAAATTCATCACCAGGTATATGAGATTTCATTAGTGGGTTCTTTTCACCCATTAGGTCCCTAGAATTCAGTCTAATTCTTGATTCCCTTCATATTATCTAGACCTAGGGTTTTTTTGAATGTTAAAAATTATTGGGTTTTAGCTGTTAGAATGATCCAAATTATATTATCATATTGTTGCTTAGTTCTTTTCATGATATTCTGAACCCTAGTGGTGTAGATTCGTTTAGTTCATGAATTACATTAGCTAAGCCAGTTTAAACATATATATATGCCACAGATATTGAATGTCTCATTATTAGTATTACAATGTTGTATTTTTAGTTAGTATGTCAAAATCTCAAGCTATCCAGTTTATTTCAATTATGTTTTAATTTATACATTCTATTGGGAGTATGGTTAACACCGAGTTGGACTAGGGTCAGTCACCCTCATAGTCCCAGAAATACGTGCCTCCGTAGGTTTATAAGTCCCCTCTGTGGGCATTACATTTAGTGATCACGCCAATCATGCCTGTATACCCTTGGCAAGGTATATTGGGTCCTCTCTATGGGGCGTATACATCGGACTCCACGTTTAGCTCATGTGGTTTTATGTCGGTTATTAGCTCCCACAGTCAGACTCTAGTGCAATTGACCAGGTTTCAGTTATATTTCATTATTCAGTTTCAGCATGTTATATATTGCATTTAATTTAGTTCAGATTCATTATCTCTTCAGTATATTCATCATGTTCAGATTTTATTATTGCTCACTATGCTTTATTCAGTTATATGCTTGTTCAGCTTTATCCTATCCTGCATGCTCAGTACCTTTCAAGTACTGACACATATTCTGCGCTACATCTTCTCGTGATGTAGGTTCATGTCCTCAGTATCCAGATCACGCATAGATCGGTTTCCGATCTCCAGTTCAACAGCTCCAGTGGTGAGTCCTCATTCTTCGAGGACAATAGACATGTGTTTTCAGATTTAGTCATTTACTTTCAGTTTCAGTTTTGCTAGAGTTAGCTGGGGGCATGTCCCAGCAACTTTAGTCAGTTAGAGGCTTATTTTAGACATAGTTTAGATTCAGCTTTAGTTTGAGTTTGATCTTCCTGTATTATTAAACTTTCATTCAGTATTTTATATATTCAGACTCAGATTGGGTATTCCCCATCATTTAGTTATCTCATGATTTAAGCTTCCGCACATTATTTCTTTTAAGTATGCTTATAATATGCCAGCTCAGGGTTAGTTTGGGGTCACTCATGATCCTAGGTCCCGTGTTTACATCAAGGGGGTAGCCTCGGGGTGTGACATATTACTTGCAATCACATATAATTATGTTTGTGTTGAGAGGATGGACAAGGTTTTGACATTGTTGTTGGGGATTTAAATAATTAACAAGTTAGATCATTTTCTATTATTTTTATTTTTATAGTGTTAAGGCTTATCTTTGGTTGTTATCATCGTAGGTAACCGATTCTATGCAAACTTTCGACAGTAATACAAACTCTTATGAAGTTGAAGAAAATCTGATCACATTTCAACCGGAACCAAAAAGGTTTTTTCATCAAAGGTTAAGGGGAAAGCCTTGTGATAAATGCAACAAAATCCAATTAAAACCAATAATAATGGTAAATGAGCTAGCATCCTCAATCGTAGTACACGGAGTGGTAGTTTCAATAGTAGGAAACATCCTTCCGATAATACTACACGGTCAAATATTACTAAAATATGGGAGCTAAAATAAAATATGGTGCAACTCTTGCACTCAAAGGGCAATTTACAGATTTTTATCACATGAGGACCTGTAGGATCACCTTCAAAACTTTTCGATATTTAAATCATATAGGGTGTGTGATCAGACTATGTGAGACTAACTCTATTATCGTTCTTATTATAGGGGGAGCCATATTGCTTGTGATTATCATATAATCAATGGTCCTCCGAGAACCACCTTAGAACAAGAATGTTCTTTGAGAATCAATTACTTGTTTTCAAACCTTATTACGGACTGTAAACCTTTTTCTGGGCTGTAAATAGGTTTCATAGAACCAGACTTCACAACTCAGGATAACCCTTAGAGATTCAAAATTCCTCTATTTTCTCCGGACAGTTGTACGGCTGGTAGATTTTTCTACATCCGTAGAAGGCGTTTGTAGATGACCTCCGATAGTTTTTAAGTCAGGGTCATTTTGATCCTTTTTCACCTTTTTAATTCCTATACTATGTTGTTTTAACCTATTCTAAGTGGGATTAAAGAATTTTTATTAGCCTAAACATTCCCTTACACGCACAAGACCTCAAATTAGATTTCCTTTCTCTCAAGATTCCTCTCAAGCAAGAATTACTGTTCCCAAGCTTCAAGTCTCCATTCAAGAAATTCAAGTCAAAATTTCCATTTTAGATATGTGGAATTTTATTAATTGATATCTTTTCACTCATTAAGTCCCAAAGTAACCTCAGTAGTTCAGTTTATGATTCTTACAAAACCTAGGATTTTATTATTTCACGGGTTTTCAATACAAATTAGTTCTTCTTCATGAATAACATGTGCTTGCATGTTTAACTTGTGATTTCCTATTTTAAATGACATTTAATAAAACCTCAGTATATAAATATTTTCATGACTCAGAATTATGTAATTTAATATGCATGTTTTCAGTTTACCTGGATTCATGATTTAGATAGATAAAATGTCTCTCAGTATTTTATTAGTTTTATCATGATTCATGAGCTACTTACTCATTATCAGTTATTCAATATAAGTCAGTATTATCAGATTATTACTGCTTCAGTTTAAAATAGATGTTTTCCATGAGAGTTTTACTTAGCACCGAACAGAGTTAGTGATAAAGGCTCACGGTCAGCATCTGCTGAGATTTTTAGTTGCAATTTCTAAATCTCAGAACTACGTGCCACCGTAGGATTTAAGGGGTCTCCCTTTAGTTGAGGCTAATTAGTCTTTTCCAGACATTAGCTTAGTGGATCCACATTAGATCAACTCAGACTTTATACCTAAGCAAAGTATATTAGGCCCTTTGAATGTAGATTATACATCGAACTCCATTGAAGTAGCTCACATGGTTATGTGTCAGTTTTAGTACCCATCCACAGTACAATATTTCAGTTGTTGCATTACCCAACATTCAGTTATTTCAGTAGAATATATTATTTTTAAATTTCATGTTATTTACTTAGTTAATGCATCGGTATGTCTCTTTAGTTCAACATATTCAGTGTTTATGTTTATCATTTTTATCCTACATACTCAGTAAATTCAAAGTTCTGACCGCATACTTTCTGCATCTATCATTTGATAATATGGGCTCAAACATCCAACACTTAGGCCATGGTTAATACATATTCCAGTGAGCGTAGTAGTAGTATTTGGTAAGTCCTCATCCTTCGAGGACGACCCTTACCTTTATCTATTTCAGTTATGCTTTCTTTCAGTTTTCAGACAGTTGGAGTAAGCTAGGGGCTTGTCCTAGCAACTCGTTTTAGTAGAGGCTTTTAAGGAGTCAATTTAGATTTAGCTATATATGCTATAAAATAAATGTGTCTATTTCTTTATAGACTATTCAGTTTTACTTTTCACTCAGTATTTTAGTTATCTTTAGTTATTTCATGTTTATCTTAGTGTCATGCCAAACCATGCGGTTAGCTTGGGGTCACTTGTAGCTCTAAGTACCGTGTCACAACTAGGGAATAGTCTCAGATTGTGACAGTTAAGTCCCTTATTATAAATTATTTATTGCTTTTTAGCCAAATAGTAGTACTTTGAGGACCATTACTTGTTCTCAAACTCATTAGATCATGTATCCAATTGATAGATGCTCTCATATGATATATAATACCTGATTAGTTTCATGTTTAAATAGTGTTAAGTCCCTTATCATAATTTAATTAATTAATTAATTACTTTTTTAGCCAAAAAGTAGTCTAGCCTATATATACCAAGTGGCCGATTATTGACAAATAATTTAGTAGTTGAGTAGAAAACATATTTGTTAACAATTGACATGGATCAATTTATGATATACTTATCTTCAGTCCATCATCAACATAGAGGGTAGTCGATAATCGTTAGTTAAGTAGTTGAAATTTTACAACAATAGATAAATTAATTAGCTAGAGATAACAATGGTAAGAATAACAATGGCTGAGAGGTAGGAATAACAATGGCTGAACCGGAGAAACTTTCCGTCATTGGGGAGTAATTTTTTGACGAAAAGGGAATCTAAAAGGGGAGAAATCGGGAGTTCTTGGACGGAAGAGATTAATTTTTAATTTCTAAATCAGGTAATTAAAACTTTGAAGATGGGAACTATTTTGTAGTAGTTTTTAAATATTTTGGTACTAAAATTGACAATTTTTAACTTCGTTTTCTGACGTATCTATTTCACCAAATTTTTTCAAAATTGATGAATATTTTACTAATTGAGTTTTCAAAGTGTTATTTTAGTAGTGTACTTGTATAGGTGTAGTCAATATGTATTAGTCCTACATGCACTTGTTCAACATGAAAATGGGGCCATCAGCCCTTTTTCCCAGCCTATAAAATGCCTCCTTCCTACTATAACTTTACCATTCACCTTTCAAGTACAAACAACTTTTGGCTGACACTCTAATTACACCTAATTCACTACACATTGTCCTTGCAAACTCAAATAATACTTTTAAGTCATGCAATCTACTAATTTCACAGAATTCTATTATAACCCTCCTCAATATAATTACACACCCACATTTCATGATCAGTCCATTAATAGAATCCCTAGTCCCTTGTATCACCTTCAAATTGGTCCTCCAATTCAACAACTCAATTCACAATCAACTTATTTCAACGCTAACAATTCAATGTGTGATGAAATTGATGAGCTAATAAATGAAAGGAAAAAGAGAAGAATGATATCAAATAGAGAGTCCGCAAGGCGGTCGCGCATGCGCAAGCAAAAACACTTGAACGAGCTATGGGCACAGGTTAGTGACAAATGTATAGTTTACGTGATTTAATAAGATAGAGACGTATTCCAAATTTTAAAAGAAGGCTAGCTTTTGAATAAATTATTTATATATATTAAGTTGATTTCTCTACACAAATAATACAGGATTAAGTTTATTTCTCCATACAATTTAATATTTATGGTACTCATTACTTTTTAGTTTGTGCCAAAAATATTGATACCCTTCAATATTTGTAAGCTCCTTGTTTTCACATTTCTCACATTTACAAAGAATTTAACTAGAATCTTAAACAAATAAAGATTAAATCTTGAATTCGTCTCATTACAGGTTAATTGCCTGCGGAACGAGAATCACCTGCTCCTGAACAAACTTAATCACGTCTCAAAAAGCCATGACCAAGCACTTGAAGAAAATGCTCAACTCAAAGAAGAAACTGCTGGACTTCATCAAATGGTTACTAACATGCAGCTCATGAATGGTCCTAGTTATCCTTCTTTAAAAGTTCTTCAACTTGATGATGATGAACCTTGTAATGGTTCGTCTCAAAATGAATAGTATAAACATAAATGTGCATGTGCTTTAACTTAGCCTTATCTAATATTTATATTCTTCAACTTTGGGTATGCACAAATAGTTAGATAAACTTGCACACAGAACAAGTAAACACATGCATTCTACATGGCAATTAGCGTCCTATATGGCGTCCTACGTGTATTATGTCATGTAGGACGCGTGAGTCAGATTGTTCAACTTTATATAAGTATAAGTGTCTACTTATGCATATCCAAAGTTGAAGAACATAAATACCAACTGAGGTCAAATTAAAAGCCATATTTATATATGTATTATGCCAAATTTATAAAGTCCCCTATAAATTATGCTTGTTGGCCATGGGTTTCTTTCTGTTTTTTCTTTCTTTATATTTGGATAATGGAAATAATTTGAGTTTTCCTCCCCTTTTTGGTTAATCTCTTTCTTTGTTGCGGTCAAGGCTATGATTATTATATATTTTCCCTTTATCTATGTCGTTCTTGTTTTGCTATAGAAGTATTTGTCCCTATTTGTGTTTGTTTTTTTCCAGATTTAAACGGTGTAAACTTTAACTAATAATTTATAATGTATTATCTCATCATATTGATATAAGAAGAATTTTAACTTAGAGTACTTTATTTTTAGTTTTTAATAAATAGGTTTTAATTTAAAAATATTAAGTTGATCAATTTGATTCAATTTTACTTTAATAATTAATCAAATTGATTCCAAAAAAGTGAAAAAATGTCATATAAATTAGAACGAAGAAAGAAACTTTCAGTCTAAGCTAGCTATCAATTAAGTACTGTAATGCATTTCGGTCTAAGCTATCAATTAAGATTTTAAGTTGATCTAATTCAATTCAACTAAAAAAATTAATTAACATTACCAATATTAAAAGATCAAAATATTAAGTTGATCATTTATATTAAAAAGAATTAATCACGACAACTCCCCAAATGTAGCTACTAATATCTTCTAAAATTGCATAGCTACAATAGAGCAAACATATCTTTTTGGTAAAAGGTTACTCCTATGTTCTCCAACTCCCATAATCTACTGTTCCAAGCTTCATTTTTGTGGGGGTGGGGGGGTGGGGAAGGATGTTGTGATGGAAATTGGAATGGACACAATAAATATCACTTATGTATAAGAAAAAAAAATCTACCTCCATGAGGGAAATTTTTTTTATTTAATATTTTTCTCTGAAAAAATATTTTTTCAATACATTTTAATCAGCCAAACATGTAAAATTGAAAAACATTGTCCTCCTATTATAGCATACCCATAATATGTACAATTGTTCATGACTTCATGTAAACAAGTATATAGGTGATAAGAAAAGACATGCCACAATTTTAACTTCTTAAGGATTTGACCTTAGATAGGACAGTGGTCCAACATAAGGATATGTGAGTGTTGTCGCATTCTTTGTGGGAAAGGGTGTGGGCTAGCCCCATGCTCCCCTCTTGTTCTTTAAATATTATTATTTAGCTATCACATAATTTTTTATTCTTTGATGCGTATTAATATACATATATCTATTGTTTCATCTGTTTTGTATCTTGCTACTTTGGTGTCCTTTTTGTCATCTTCTGTATTCAGATTAGCAAACCAGAAATAATAAAAGATGAAAAGAAAAAGAAAAGAAGTAGCGGTACCTCAAACTTCGATAATTTCAACGAACTAAAAAAGACACCAACAAATCACACACATAGACACGATCTATCAATTTTATTTTGTAAGAAATGTATGAAGAAAAAGGAAGAATTCAATGCAGAAAAATGAGAGAAAGTCTCTCTATTTATAGCCAACAAAGGGTAAAGGTCACAACTCTTTGGAAAAAAAGATAATCTTTCAGAAAGGTCATAACCCTTTGGAAAAGGCACAACCTTTCAAACGGTCACAACCCTTTAGAAAAGATACAACCTTTCATAAAGGTCATAACCCTTCGGTAAAGTCACACCCTTTAGGAAAGTCACAACCTTCATTTCATATTTACATCTTTAAAACCCAACAATCCCCCACATGAATATGGAATGTCTATTGTTAAAAAATATGCATGAAAAACTGTGTGATTCGTAAGTAAAGATTGATCGCATCTGGATAAGTTGGTTTCCCTTTGAACTTTCCATGGTGAACATATATCAGATATACTCGGTGAATCGGTAGATTTGATATCTTTGAACCGTCGAGCTTTGGTGTATACCTAGACAACATAAGTCACACAATCAACCCTTGAACTGTTTTTGATTCTCATTGTTTTGTTGGTTTCAGCCATGAACACATCTTGGTTGATAAGTGCGTAGAGAACTGGCCTTACCAGATTCTACTTGAAGTGGCTTACACTTCACACTTATATAGGTGATTTCTAAATATGTTATCCCGTAGATACATCATTTGATATACCCTGTATCAAACTTAGAAACCATTAAAAAGTCCTAATGCCTTTATCCTTGTTACTGAACATTGTCTTATCATGAGAATGGACCATAAAAAATATTTTGACAATGTTGAACCGTCATCAATGACTTTGTTTGATCTCCTTGAACCTAGATCTTGGGATCTCCAATCTTCTAGGTAGAGTTACCGCCACAATGACTTGTTCTCGGCTATAATCCCATTCCCTTTGATAATCTATCAACTTCCTCTCTAGTTAGGCCTTTTGTAAGTGTCACGCCCCAAGGCTACCCCCTTGACATAACACGGGACCTAGGATCACGAGTGATCCCAAGCTAACCCTTTGTATGGCATATCAGGAACATACTAAATATATCTCAGTAAACATGAACTAAGCGGAAACTAAATCAATAAATATCTGAAGAGGAAAAAGTCCAACTAGTCTGAATAATCATAATAAAACATAAAAAGAGTTTAGTGGTAACTGAAAGGACCACTTAACAACTCAAGCTGAATCTACTAATATGTCTGAAAAGCCTCTAACTGAGTTGAGTTGCTTGGAAATGCCCCCAGCTAAATCTAACAAAACCGAAAACTGAAAGCAAAGACTGAAATGGAAAGAATGTCTATTGTCCTCACAGTATGAGGACTCACCACTGAAGCTGCTGAAGTCGAATCGAGAATCGATCTAAGCGTGATCTGGATGCTAAGTGCCTGAACCTACATTATGAAAGGATGTAGCGCAGAGTATGCATCAGTACTTGGAATGTACTGAGCATGCATGATATAGATACTAAGCTGAATGAATATATATAAGCTAAACAATGATATAATCTGAACTAGGATATGTATATGTACTGAAGCATAACTGAAAAGAACTAAACTGAATGCAATGACTAAGTACTAATCATGAAAATAAAATGCTGAACTAAATGCTGAAGTATATACCGAAAACCTGGTCAAATGCACTAAGAGTTCCGATGTATACGCCCCATCGAGAGGACCCAATATACCTTGCCAGGGGTATAAATGCATGACTTTGGCGTTATCACTAATACTGATGCCCAACAGAAGGGACTTATAATCCTACATGGGCACGTAGTTCTGGGACATGAGGGTACGCTAAACCCTAGTCCAACTCGGTGCTAAGTCTATTCCCAACTGAATATATATGAAGCTAAAATGCACTAAATATTGAATAGCTCAAATACTGACATGCTAACTGAGAATGCAATATTTATATACTGAGAATGTGACATTTGAAATCTGGAGCATGATTTTCTGTTTAACTGACCCAGCAAGTATAATTCATGAACTAAGAGAAATTACACAAACTAGGGTTCTGAGTTTTATACAAGGAATTATGCAAAGCTTCCAAGAAAACATGTTATTTAGATTATGGATTCTATAGCAGCTGAAATCACAATAAATTCCCAAGATTTTACAAACCCTAGGTCTAAACAAGCTATGTAGAATCAAGGAACTGACTGAATTCTAGGGACCTAGTGGATGAAAGGAATCCACTAGTCAAATCCCACATACCTGGTGACGAAATATACGGAGAAATCCTTTGGATTTCGGGGATGAAACTTGAAGAATACTGCTTCTTGTTCTTGAAAGAAACTGGCGCCTCTCTCTCTTCTTTTCGTTCTAATTTGGATGATTTTTTGGAGAATGAGGGTTCTGGGTATGTCTGACTAGTTTATTAGGCTTAGATTGAGTAAAACAACGTAGTTAAGGCATCAAACGACGTAGTTTAAGTGCCCCAATGCATAAGGAAAAGACCAAAATGACCTTGACTTAAAAGCTGATGAAGGCCATCCACGGTGGGACTGACAGACCGTCATTTGAAATACCGGCTGTCGACTGGGGTCTTGGTTCATGGTCTGCCCAACAGGGCTTCACTAAAACAAACATAACTTTTCACTCCGAGCTTGGATTTTAGCAAACTCGGTGGTGTTTTAAAGATGATTCAATTATCTTTAATTTGAGAGGTCACAGGTCACCTAATTCATTTTGTGCTAAAAGATATGACTGTTTGAAGTTGACCCAACAACCATTTTCCTCTAATTGGCTGCTGACCCTCACCTACGGCCAGACCTACAGTCCGTAGGTCTAACCAAGGACCTTACTGGTCGGCCGTGGGTGGGATCAAAGATCCCTAAATCCTGGACGCCAATGATAGACCCCACCTACAGACCATGTGTCAAACCACAGACCATCGGTGGCTTCCGTGGTTCTGGCACCTGGTCCTGGAAAGCTGCATTTTTCTATTTTTCTCAAATATGAGGTGTTACAATATCTCCCCCTTGGGAACATTCATCCTCGAAAGAAGTCTAAACAAGCTGAGTATGGAGGGAAGGAGCTGCAATCTCTACCACTAAGTACTAGAAACTGATATCTAATTGAACTGAGTCCCTAGAACATGCAAATATGCTGAAATGCAAGAATAACTGAGGGAACAAGATACTGAGACTGAATTACTCAAGAGTAAACTGAGAGATTGGAGAGAAACTAGTACCTCAAGCTGAAATGGAATTGGAAGGAATGAGGTGAGGATACTTGGCCATCATGGCTACTTCCGCTTCCCAAGTAACTCCCTCTATAGACTGACTTCTCCACAAAACCTTCACTGAAGTGACTTCCTTATTTCTCAACCTACGAATCTGACGGTCAAGTATCTCAACTGGCACCTCTTCACAAGTGAGACTATCCTTCACAGCTACACTCTCTAATGGTACTATCGATGCCGGATCACCCAAACATTTCTTCAACAAGGAAATGTGAAAGACTAGATGAACCGCGGCTAGTTCTGCTGGAAACTATAACTCATAAGCTACATTAGCAACCCTTTTTAGGATTTTGTAAGGACCTACATATCTGGGACTGAGCTTCCCTTTCTTCCCAAATCTCATCACCCCTTTCATAGGTGATATTTTCAGGAAAACCCAATCATCGATTTCAAACTCTAAGTCCCTTATCCTTACATCTACATAGGTCTTCTGACGACTCTGAGCTGTCTTTAGTCTATCTCTGATGAGATGAACTTTTTCCATAGCTTCATGAAACGAATCTGGCCCAATCAAGGTTGTTTCACCTACTTCTAACCAACCAACAGGAGATCTGCACCTAGACTTATATAGTGCCTCATAAGGGGCCATCTGAGTACTGGAATGAAAGCTATTATTATAGGTTAACTCTATGAGAGGTAGGTGATCATCCCAACTACCCTTGAAATCAATCACGCAAGCTCTCAATATGTCCTCTAAGGTATGAATGGTACGCTCTGCCTGGCCATCCGTTTGTGGATAGAAGCTATTATTATATGCGAACTCTATGAGAGGTAGGTGATCATCCCAACTACCCTTGAAATCGATCACACAAGCTCTCTATAGGTCCGCTAAGGTCTGAATGGTACGCTCTACCTGACCATCCATCTGTGGATGACATGCTGTATTGAGATTTACCTGAGTACCAAGACCTTTATGAAACAATTTCTAGAAATGAGAGGTAAACTGAGGACCTCTATCTGAGATGATAGACAAGGGAATCCCATGTAACCTGACTATCTGATTGATGTAGAGTTTGGCGTAGTCGTCCACTGAATCTGTAGTCTTGGCAGCCAAGAAGTGAGCGGACTTAGTAACTCTGTCCACTATCACCCAAATTGAGTCATGCTGTCTGTGAGTACGAGGTAAACCCGTAATGAAGTCCATGTTTATCACTTTCCATTTCCATGTAGGAATGATAATCTCTTGAGTCATACCTCCTGGTTTCTGATCTTCTACCTTAACCTGTTAACAATTAGGACACTTAGCCACAAAATCTGCTATGTCCCTCTTCATGCCGTTCCACCAAAAGACTTCAGGTAGATCTCGGTACATCTTAATGGAACCTTGATGAAAGAATATCTGGAATCATGGGCTTCTGTAAGGATCTGCTGCCTCAACTCACCCACATTAGGAACACATAAGCGACCCTGGTAACGAAGCACACCATCTTCCCCTAGGGAGAAAACCTCAACTTTCTGCTGACGAACTGTACCTTTCAACTGAAGTAATATAGGATCATTGTCCTGCTTTTCCTTAACCTCCGCTACTAATGAAGATTCCAATCCATTCTGAACTATCACACTACCATCTGATGTGTCCGTAAGGCAAACTCCTAAGCGAGCAAGCCGGTGAACATATTTGGCTAACTTTGTCTTTTGTTCCTCAACAAGTGCTGCACTACCCATAGATAGTCTGCTGAGAGCATCAGCATCAGCCACTACATTGGCCTTACCCGGATGGTAAAACACATTCATGTCATAGTCTTTGAGGAATTCAAGCCATCTCCCCTGACAAAGATTTAATTATTTCTGGGTGAACACATACTGGAGGCTCTTATGATGTGTGAACACATCAACATGGACACCATTCAAGTAGTGTCTCTAAATCTTTAGGGAAAATACTATGGCTTCAAGTTCGAGGTCATGAGTTGGGTAATTCTTCTCGTGGACCTTAAGATGTCTAGAAGCATAAGCTATGACCTTACCTCGCTGCATCAACACACAACCTAGGCCGACCCTGGATGTGTCATAATAAATCACATAACCGTCTGAACCATCTGGTAGAGTCAAGACAGGAGCTGTAGTCAACCTAGTCTTCAGTTCTAAGAATCTTTTCTCACACTCATCTGAGCACTAAAACTTGACCTTCTTCTGAGTCAACTTGGTCAATGGGGAAGCTATGGATGACAATCCTTCAACAAACCTCCTGTAATAACCAGCCAAACCCAAGAAACTTCTGATATCTGTTGGAGAGGTGGGTCTGGGCCAGTGCTGTACTGCTTCAATTTTATGAGAATCCACTCGGATCCCTTTACTGTATACCACATGACCAAGGAAAGAGGCGGACTGTAACCAAAATTCACATTTGTTGAACTTAGCAAATAAATGGCGATCCTTGAGAGTTTGCAGAACAACTCTCACTTGAGTCGCATGCTCCTCCTCACTCTGAGAATAAATGAGCATATCATCAATAAAGATGATAACGAACAAGTCCAAATACTGTTTGAACACTCTGTTCATTAAGTCCATGAAAGCTGTAGGAGCATTTGTTAGTCCAAAAGACATAACTACAAATTCATAGTGACTATACCGACTCCTGAAGGCTATCTTCGAGATGTCACTATCTCTAACTCTAAGCTGATGATAGCCGGATCTGAGGTCTATCTTAGAAAAATAACTAGCACCCTGAAGTTGGTCGAACAAGTAATCAATCCAGGGGATAAGATACTTATTCTTGATTGTGACTTTGTTCAACTGTCGATAATCAATGCACATCTTGAGAGAACCATATTTCTTGCACACGAACAACACTAGAGCACCCCATGGAGATATGCTGGGTCTGTTGAATCCCATATCTAGACGGTCTTTCAACTGCTCTTTCAATTCCTTAAGTTCGGCTGGAGACATTCTGTAGGGAGGAATCGAAATGGGCTGGGTATTTGGAAGGAGATCTATTCCGAAGTCAATTTCCCTTTCAGGAGGAACTCTGAGAAGATGTTATGGAAACACTTTTGGAAACTCATTCACTACCGGAACTGACTCAAGAGTTGGGGTTTCAGCATTTGAATCCTTAACCCGAACAAGATGATAGACATACTGGAAATAATTTTTTTGGCCTTAAGGTAAGAGATAAACCGACCTATAGGCACTGAGCTACTACCCTTCCACTCTAAGACTGGCTCGTTTGGAAACTGAAATTGAACGATTCTAGTTTTACAATGGACTGAGGCATAATAGGAATGTAACCAATCCATGCCTAGAATGATATCAAAATCTACCATTTCTAACTCTACAAGGTCTGCTGAGGTGACTTTCTGAGAAATTGTGACAAGGCAATTTTTGTATACCCGTCTAGCTGTAACTGGGTCACCAACTGGAGTAGAGACTGAGAATGGTTCTGAGAGAGTTTCTGGACTGACACCGAAGTTTACTGCTATATAGGGAGTTACAAAAGACCGTGTAGCCCATGGATCTAACAATGCATAAACATCTAAATGAAAGACTCATAACGTACCAGTGACCACATCTAGAGAATCTTCTTGGTCCTGGCGAGCCTGGAGAGCATACAACCTGTTCTGGCACTGACCACCACCAGTACCAGACGAAGCAGCCTGCTGAGTTGGGCGACCTGCTGGTGCTGCTGGAGCTGTAGACTGAGCCTTATTGTTGTTACCTCCTCGCCCCTGCCTGGAAGAAGGGCAATCCTTCAACCTATGACTAGACTGGCCACATCCGAAGCACCCTTCTCTACCAGCAAGACACTCACCCGGATGGTTCTTACCACACTTTGGGTAATTTGGAAAAGTCATGTTACCTAAAGTACTCCCCTGATACATAGAGCCTGATGCCTTTGCTTTCTGATCCTGCCAAAACCTAGGGATGGAGCACTAGCTGATGAAGGTGCTGGGGTTGTAGACCTTTACTGAAACTGTGAACGATTCCCACCGTGTGACTTTTGCTGTGAGTATTCATAATTTCCTGTTCTGGACTTTTTGTCATCCTTGTCCATTTCCCTAAGCTTATCTCCCTCAACCTGCACTCGGTCTTCACCAGATCGGACACCCTAAACAAGAACTTACTCATTTGTGCCCTTGGATCGATAACCATGTGTGGAGCATACTTGGAGAGTTGAGTGAACTTCAGCCCGTACTCTTGGATCGACATTGAACCCTGCTTCAATTTCATAAACTCTTATGCCTTAGCTTCTCTCAACTCCCTTGTAAAGAACCTATCCAGAAAAGCTCTGGTAAAACAATCCCAAGTCACAGGAGCTGCATCTGCACCCCTGTTGTCTTTCCACTGAGTGAACCAAATATGAGCCACATCCTTAAGATTGTAGGATGCCAGCTCCACCCTATCATTTCCAGTCACCTGCATTACCTCTAGGATCTTCTTGACTTCATCAATGGAGTTCTGTGGGTCCTCACCAACCTTCGACCCTAGAAATTCTAGTGGATTCATACAAACAAAGTTTCTAACCCTAGCTGTAGCTGACCCACCATTAGTGTTTGTAGGAATTGAGGCCTGCTGATTGTTCTGATTGGCTACACTCTGAGCCAAGAGCTGGATCACATTCCGAAGTTCTGCATTCGTAACATCATAGTTTGGGATTTAAGGAACTGCGTTAGCATTGTGTACATTAGCATTCCGTGTGATAGCTCTATGAGGAGGCATGATCTGAATCGTATAACGATGGATTAGAAGGGAGAAGTTGAGTCGTACCTCACGCACGATAAGAATAACAAAGAAAGTGATTTTTTTCTTAAAACACTTCGTATCCTCCCCCTCATAGGTGTGGCATGCTTCACACTTATTGAAGGGACTCTACTTAGTGTAGCTTTTAGACACCCTAGGACTCTTGAACCTAATGCTCTGATACCAAGTTTGTCACGCCCTGAGGCTACCCCTTTGACGTAATACGGGACCTAGGATCACGAGTGACCCCAAGCTAACCCTGAGTCTGGCATATCATGAACATACTGAATATATAAGTAAACATGAACTAAGCGGAAACTAAATCAATAAATATCTGAAGAGGAACAAGTCCAACTAGTCTGAATAATCATAATAAAATAGAACATGAGTTTAGTGGTAATTGAAATGACCACTTAACAACTCAAGCTGAATCTACTAATATGTCTGAAAAGCCTCTAACTGAGTTGAGTTGCTGGGACATGCCCCCAGATAACTCTAACAAAATTGAAAAATGATAGCAAAGACTGAAATGGAAAGCATGACTATTGTTCTCGGAGTATGAGGACTCACCACTGAAGCTGCTGAAGTCTAACCGAGAATCGATCTAAGCGTGATCTAGATGCTGAGTGCCTGAACCTACATCATGAAAGGATGTAGTGCAAAGTATGCATCAGTACTTGGAATGTACTGAGAATACATGATATAAATACTAAGTTGAACGAATATACATAAGCTGAACAATGCATAACTGAGCAGTGATATAATCTGAACAAGGATATGTATATGTACTGGAGTATAACTGAATGCAATGACCAACTACTAATCATGAAAATAACATGTTGAACTGAATGTTGAACTATATATTAAAACCTGGTCAAATGCACTACGAGTCTGACTGTGGGAGCTACTATTAACTGATATAAACAACGTGAGCTAAACGTGGAGTCCGATGTATACGCCCCATCGAGAGGACCCAATATACCTTGCCAGGTGTATAAAGGTATGACTATTGCATGATCGCTAATACTGATGGCAACAGAGGGGACATATAATCTTACGTGGGCACGTAGTTCTGGGACTATGAGGGTATGCTAAACCCTAGTCCAACTCGATGCTAAGTCTACTCCCAACTGAATACATATGAAGCTAAAATGCACTAAATACTGAATAGCTCAAATACTGACATGCTAACTAAGAATGCAACATTTATATACTGAGAATGTGACATTCGAAATCTGGAGGATGATTTTCTGTTTAACTGACCTAGTAAGTATAATTCATGAACTAAGAAAAATTATACAAACTAGTGTTCTGAGTTTTATACAAGGAATTATGCAAATGTTCCAAGAAAATATGTTATTTAGATTATGGATTCTATAGCAGCTGAAATCACAACAAATTTCCAAGATTTTACAAATCATAGGTCTAAACAAGCTATGTAGAATCAAGGAACTGACTGAATTCTAGGGACCTACTGGATGAAAGGAACCCACTAGTAAAATTCCACATACCTGGTGACGAAATCTACGAAGAAATCCTTTGGATTTCAGGGTTCAAACTTGAAAAACACCACCGCTTGTTCTTGAAAGAAACTGGCGCCTCTTTCTCTTCTTTTGGTTCTAATTTGGATGATTTTTTTTAAAGAATGAGGATTGTGGGTATGTCTGACTAGGTTATTAGGCTTAGAATGAGTAAAATGACATAGTTTAGGCATCAAACGACATAGTTTAAGTTCCCCAACGCATAGGGAAAAGACCAAAATGAACATGACTTAAAAGCTGACGAAGGCCATCCATGGTGGGACTGACAGACTATCGTTTGGACTACCGGCCGTCCAGTGGGGTCGTTGTTCATGGTCTTCCCAACAGGGCTTCACTAAAACGAGCATAAATTTTTACCCCGAGCTTGGAATTTAGCAAATTTGGTGGCGTTGGAAAGAGGATTCAATTATCTTTAATTTGATAGGTCATGGGCCACCTAATTCATTTTATGCTAAAAGATATGACCATTTGAAGTTGACCCAACAACCATTTCCCTCTAATTGGCTACTGACCCTCACCTACGGCCAGACCTACGGTCCGTAGGTCCAACCACGGACCTTACTGGTCGGCCGTGGGTGGGATTAGAGATCCCAAAATCCTGGACCCCAACGACAGATCCCACCTATGGATCGTGTGTCATACCACGAACCGTCGGTGGCTTCCGTGGTTCTGGCACCAGGTCCTTGAAAGCTGCATTTTTCTATTTTTCTCGAATCCGAGGTGTTACAGTAGGTTGATCCAACACATTATCTTTTGACTTTACATAGTCAATTATGATAATTTCACTAGAGAGTAGTTCTCTAACGATATTTTGTCTACATCATATATGACGAGACTTTCTGTTATTCATTATGCTTCATAACCTACCTACTCCAAATTAACTCTCACAGTGTATGCATACTGGAGCTAAAGGTTTGGGTCAAAAATCTTTCAAGAAATTTTGGAGTCATTCAACTTATTCTTCGGCCTTATCTAGAGTGATAAACTCAAATTTCATAGTAGAGCCAACAATACATTTCTGTTTGGAAGATTTCCAAGAGACTGCTCCTCCACCAAGAGTAGATACATATCCACTTGTGGATTTTACTTCATTTGACCTGGTGATTCAATTTGCATCACTATATTCTTTCAATACTGTTGAATATTAGTTATAATGCAAAACATAGATTTTAAGTATGTTTTAAATACTCTAAAAATATTTTCATTGTCATCCAATAAGTTTGATTGAGCTTACTCATGTACCGACTCAGTTTACTAATAGCACATGCTATATCTGATCAAGTTCACTTCATGATATATATCATACTTCTCAATACTCTAGCATAATTTAATTGTGAGTCATTTTCTCCTTCATTCTTTTGAAGTACAAAGCTCACATTTATTGGAGTCTTGACAATATTGAAATCCAAATACTTGAACTTGCCAAGTAGATTTCAATAACATCAGCAACTTCAATGTTTTTCATATCGAAGTTACTTTCTAGCATACACTTAGTAGCATTTATGTCAGAAATGTCTCTTTTGATGATCAATATGTCATCAATATAAAAATAAACAATGACCTTGTGATTTGGAGTGTCTTTAATGTAAAAACATTTATCACATTCATTAATCTTGAATTCTTTTGCCAACATAGTTTGGTCAAACATCACATGTCATTATTGGGACGCTTATTTTTAGTCCAAAAATGACTTAACAAGTTTACACACTTTCTATTCTTTACTAGGAACCACAAAGCCCTCGGGTTGTTCCATGTAAATTCCTTCCTCCAATTCTCCATTTAAGATTATTTTTTTCACTTCCATTTGACGAATTGGAAAGTCATATACCGCAACTAGCGTAATTAACATCTGAACTGATGTAATCCTAGTTAGTGGCTATTATGTGTCAAAATAATCAATGCCTTATTATTGTCTAAAGCCTATGACAACAAGTTTTGCTTTGTATTTGTCAATAGTTCCATCAACTTTCTTTTCCTTTTATAGATCCACTTTGAACCCAAATGTTTATTTCCTGGAGAAAGATCAACCAAATCTCAAGTATGGTTGCTCAAGATTGAATCTATAATATTGTCAGTATTTTTCCAAAAAGGATGAGTCCATAGAAGACATAGTTTCTTAGAATATATGGACTCATTTTCAAGAAGAAATGTTACAAAATCAAACCCGAAGGAAGTAAATGTCCTTTCACATTTACTACGCCTATGAATCTCTTTATTAAGTACAATCTCCTTTGGTTCATTCCAAGGTCGTTTAGACCCTTTATTTGACTATCCAACGGTTCAGACTTATGAACCATACATCAACATGCTTTACTATTTGTAGCATATCCAATGAACATACAATCCACAGTCTTAGGTCCTATTTTGACCCTTTTGGGAATAGGAAATTGGATTTTTCACCTTGTATATACTTTAAGGGGCGACAAACAATTCTCTATTAGGATACAACAAAGCCTGAGCAAACAAAAGTGTTTGCTGCTCCCTTTCTTAACAAACAAAAGTTTTTGTTGCTCCCTTTCTTAACAAACAAAACTTTTGTCAGACAAACTTTTTATTTTTCTCTTTTGCTATAATGATAGCTTCCTCCCACAACTTTTGTGGTAAAACTGAACTTATAAGTAGAACATTTAACATTTCCTTCACAGTTCGGTTTTTTTCCTGTCAGCAATTTCATTAGATTGAGGTGAGTATGTGCAATAATTTGATGGATTATTCCATTTTTTAAATATATTTTTGTAAAAGAAGATTCGTATTCTCCACATCTACCACTTCTAATCATGACAATCTTTTTATCCAACTAATTTTTCAACTTCAGTTTTATATTTTCTAGATGTTTCTATTGCTTCATCTTTACCATTCAATAAACAAACATAATAATATCTAGTGCAATTGTCAATAATAATTATGAAACACTTTTCCCACCACGAGATGGTGTTGACTACATATCACAAATGTCAATGTGAATCAATTCTAAGGGATTAAAATTCCTTTCAATAAATTTATAAAAATGCTTAGCATACTTAGATTCAACACAAACTTGACATTTTTATCTATTGCACTCAAAGTTAGGGAAAACTTCTAAGTTGATCAGTTTGACTCAAGCAAGTAAGAACAAGCAGAAATACTGAGTTTGAAGAGACCTTCCGTGAGGTAACTTTTTCCCACAAATATTTTGTTCTATATTTTTCATAACTTTGTCAAATAAAGACACTGTTTTAGAGTTAGCAATTTGTCAGATGTCCTTTTCAGAAGAACCTTTCCATAACATTTAATTAGGTTGTTATAGAATTACCCATGGCCATAGTCTCATTGATCCAATTAGGGCAATAATGACGCAAATATTTATTTTACAACACAAACATAAAAGATCACTTTTCACCAATGTTCATCTCTATACAAATAAATTTATTTTAATAGACATCTTTTCATGAAAAATCACAATATTTTAAGTGACACTTTTTTCATCAAAGAGCACAATTCTTTTGAACGAGTAATATAATTTTATGGTTTTATACTAGTCATATCATATACTAATAAACAGAGACTCAACGACCAAAATATCAACTATACTCCGAGAATTTTGTGGGTCTAACATAATACAAGAATGTCATTGAATTTCATATCTTATAATTTTAAATTTAAATTAGACAGTAAGTCTAATTTTCTCTTTATCATAAGTAAAGAACCCCCACATTTTAAATATGATCTCAAATATATTTTTCAAGTGTTCGAAATTATTTTTCAATTTTTTTTTACAGCTTTAAACTTGTATACCATCAAAATACACATTGGAAACATGAAGCCTTCGTTTGGAGATTTAATTAATAGAAACACCCATTGTAGGCACAAAAATCACTAATTTCATGTCACTAGTATTTTTTTCCTTTTGTCACAATTAGACAGACCACTTAGTATTTAGAAAACTAATAATAAAGATTCAATCTTTATACAACTTGTTTCTAGTTTAACGATGAAGTTTTTATATTCTTCTAATCGTTAGCCGAATGAACCTTGAATTCTAATGAAGTTTTTATAGTCTTCGGATCAGTTTTCGATTCAGACAGAGTAGAAAACCAAAAAAGGCTTTAATCTCCAGAAACCTTAAATACAACACCGTTTCTAGTTAATGATAAAAATTTTATATTCTTCAAATAGTTTAGCCTTAATATTTCTGACAAAGTTTTTATACTCTTCAAGTCGGAATATTCATTAAACATAATATTTAACAAATTGGTGAGGTTTCTATATTCTTCAAACCAATGCACAATCTGATTTGTTCGGTGAATTTCTTATATTCTTCAAATAAAAGGTGTAAAAATCAGAAGATTTTAGTCTCAAAAAGTCAGACACAATCAAATTCACATGGAATAGAAAACTACAAAAAAAAAAAAATTCTTCTCTAAACAAAATACATATTAATAATAATAAAAATATATTCTGAGATCATCACATAATGATCATCTATCCTAACATTTATGAAATAAATCTCATAACTTATAAAGGATATAAAAAAATAAAAATTCAAGTGGAATAAAGATAGAACCTGATTTTTACAACATTGAATCATATTCTATCTATCAACAATGATTCCATGCAAGTCACTTTTTTTTGCTAATTTTTTCTTTCTTTCCCAGTTTCCATCATATTTCAATTTTCCTTAGAAGACATTGAATTTCAACGAGAAACTAAACTCATGTTCAAATATTGTTAGGAGACAACATCTGTTCATTTACTTCTTCTCATAGTTATATAAAACCAAGAATATAGGAAAAATAATTAAAGTGCACATCTTAGCCTTTATGCACAAAATAGCCTTTCTCATTGAAAAGAAAACTGAAGGGGTGCAATGCTTGAATGCACTTGAGAAGAAAATATAAATAATCTTACCCATCCAAGGAAAACTTACTACGAAAAATATACTTGAACATAGTAAAGTAGTACTAATTCATCTCAAATCTCTTTTATCATATGATAAAATAATTCTCTTTCTATTCTTTTTTTTTTCTCAACAAAAAGAACACATAAAATAAAAGTAATTTCCTTACCACAAAAAATACCAACAATAAATAAATTTCTTAAGCTTGTTATCTCCTGTATTCAGATTAGCAAACCAAAAATAATAAAAGATGAAAAGAAAAAGAAAAGAACTATCCGAGTCCACAGAACCCACTGTCTGTCCTTAAGAAATTTAATCTCCTCAAGTACCCGAGGTTGTAGATTAATTCCTCCTAAGATAAAACAGATTAATCATTAATAAAGTAGTAGTACCTCAAACTTCGATAATTTCAACAAACTCAAAAAGACAGCAACAAATCACACACACAGACACGATTGATCGATTTTATTTTGTAAGAAATGTATGCAGAAGAAGGAAGAATTCAATGCAGAAAAATGAGAGAAAGTCTCTCTATTTTTAGCCAACAAAGGGTAAAGGTCACAACTCTTTGGAAAAAAGACAACCTTTCAGAAAGGTCACAAACCTTTCAAAAAGGCACAACCTTTCAAACGGTCACAACCCTTTAGAAAATACACAACCTTTCATAAAGGTCAAACCCTTCGGCAAAGTCACAACCCTTCAAGAGAGTCACAACCCTTCATTTCCTATTCATACCTTTAAAACCCAACACTTTTCTCACAATCCTGCATGGGTACTTGATCTTTTGAGCCGAGGATCTATCAAAAATCATCTTTCTATCACATAAAAATAAATAATATAAGATCTACGTACATCCTACCTATTCTAGACCCTACATAGCTTGTAGAATTAAACTAAAGTATTTTATTATTAGAAAAATATAGAGTAATTAAAAATATTGGTAACATAATAAAATCAAGATCAAACTTGATATTGGGAAACAAAATTTTGTTTAGATTAATGCAAAAGGATGATTGTTTAATTACCTATTTTAGCCATACTACAGATTGATGAAAAGATTATATATGTCTTCCTCTCTATTACATTCCCTTTTATGATATAGCGATGAAAAGATTATATATGTCTTCCTCTCTATTACATTCCCTTTTATGATATAGCGAATCAAGGGGACAAGGACAACTATAACACACATTATAAAATAACCCTAATAATATACTTATATATAAGGGCTAGATAGTGGATCTAGCTTTAATTAATGAATTTCTGATGATCTGTCTCATTATAGACTTCATTGAGTTGAGCCTATATTCATTACCACATGAGACCTATTGATGACATGACACCTCTTTGACCAATTTTTGATAATAAAAAAGTGAACTAGATGAAATGAACCAAGGTCACAAACTGGAATGGGTGAACAGAGTAAAGCAAAAACAAGAGGGAATAAAACATTTATAAAAGGAAGAGGAATTCTCATAAGGAAATAAATCAAAACAAAGTGGAGAATTGCTTTCCTGGTAGGACTTGACTAGAGTTTCAAAAACTCCTATAAAAGGACAATTGAAACATGAGAATCACAACTTTTACAATTCAAAAATCGAGAGAATTTTGCAGCAAGAGCAAGTGAAGGTGCTGAAAGAGCTAGCAAGATGACAGAAGAAAGAAGAACTAGAGTTAGGTTTTCTTTCTAAAACTTAGTTTTTGTTATTTCAACTTAGAATCATTGTTTAGTGATAATTGTTCTAAGTGTGAAAGTGAGTTTCTGAGGTTTTGTAACAAGAAGTGGGTTTGACTTCTTGGAGAGTAAAGTTAACGATTATAGTTAATCGTTGAATAATTTGAGTGAACTACTGAGGTGAGGTACTAGAGTTAGTCCCTTTGATTATAAAATTGTAATCTAAAGTCTCTCTTTGAAGTTGGTGAATTTTTGTGAAATCCTACGAGGTGTAGGTCGTAGTTTTACTTCTCTTGAGCAAAGAGGTTTTTCACGATAAATCTCTGCTTAGTTTGTTATGTTTATTTAGGCTATTTCAAAAATTAAAGAACCTGATTCTTGTTTAGGTGGTATAGGTTTCTTCACCTATCAATCACATAAATTGCATGAATTAAATTCTCACCCTACTTACAATTGAGTTCACGTTTATGAACTATCATCAAATCTGAAAATTTAAAACATCAATAATGTAACTTCATAATTTTCTATATAACAACACGCATGATCATTTGATGCTATAGAACACTTTGATCCTTTTTATGGCTTTATTATGTTGCTTATGAATTGAATGGATGAGTGATATGATTTCTGAGGTGATCGGGTGCGTTTCAAAGAAGAAATTATATTTTATGAAAGTTTGTAAATGAGGAGTTTGACCAAAATTAATATTTTGGATTAATGAGTTCGGGTTGATGTTTTGACAATTCCATTATGTCACGACCCAACCCACCGGGCCGTGCGGGCACCTACTCTAACACCCAAGTAGGAGAACCCTCCATTCTCAAATGTTTTAAAAATGCGAAAAATAAGAAAATTGGGATAAAAGGAAATTCAGATAGATTCCATAAATAAAGAGTTTTGAACGATTCAAAGTTAACTTGTAAAGTAATTAACTTCCCCAAGGATCTAGTCTAAACAGGTACAAGAGCGACTAAGATTACAAGGTATAACATGATAACAACTGCCGCAGCTCCCCCCACATGGAAGGAAAAATAGAAGCTGTTGGAGATTGTCTAAGTCTTCACCTATGAAACATCACTGACCCTACAACCAGACTATGCCAAAAAGGCATAGCAAGAGTAGTATCAATACAACCACATGTACTGATAGGCATCATCGTTCAACCCGATACCCACCGTGCAATATAGCAACCAATAAACATACATCACACAAATAGGAACTCAAACCATCCCTAACCCTAGTTCACAGGATGATGCTTCTTCCTACAACATACGTCTAATGTAACACTGAGGAATAAATGTACAATCATCTCTTTTTCGGTGCACGAAAGCCTACGCATGAATTCTACCATCAATTACCAATATACTACGCAGTAAATTATGGATTTACAACTACTCAATTAATAAATCTAGCCTACCTGGGCACCAAGCAGTTGCAAAGAGATTGTAGCTCCAATCCAGGCTTCTGAACGATAAGACGGTGGATTTTGACAGGAAATTCGCAAGCTATCGACATTCTTACGCTAGAAATCTCTTTCTCCTCCCTTCCCAAGCCTAGAGCAGCTTTTTGAGGGTTTCTGGGGTGATCCTCACCTTTTTTTTGGTGGTTTTGAAAAAGGAAAAAATAAGACTTCGCGTTCTTTAAGTTCATTCTCGCCCATCTTGCTCAGGCTGGGTAAGTCCCGCTGGAGCGCCGCCGCCCTGGCGGCATCTTGCCCATTCTGGCGGGCTAATTAACCCAGTTTTTCCCCAAAGTTTTTCCTTTTCTAAATAACGACGGTTCGGGTTGTTACAATAGATACCAATTTATGCCTCGTTCATCCCCGAATGACTAGCAAAGGGATCAACATGCGCCCTTTTTCAGAGTATTTCTAAACTAACGAATCGGTCCATAACGAAACCACGAAGGATGGTGGTTTTTCAAATCTGAACAAGAAAGGTTCTATACTCAAGGGACCGGTTAGGGACATGAGGTAACACACGGAGAAAAGGAACGTGTCCAATTTACACAGCCTGACCCCGCCAGAGCGACAGGCTTCCCGCTGAGGCAGGGCTGCTGTAGCAAGGGACCTCTCGCTGTAGCGGGAGATCGGAGGCAGTAAAGGGGGAAAAGGGGAATGGTTTCCCCATTTCTCCCTTTTCTCATTCAAACTCCCAAAAATCCCCTCAAACACTTCGCTCCGAAAGTCAACTTCAAGGTAATGTTTTCGCTCCTTACGCTTTTTACTTCAGTATGTACTTAACTGCGATTGCATGACAATAACTGATCAATTAGAAATGCCTTGGGGGTAGTTTTCCAAATTTGCTCATAGGTTTCTTGTTTTTGTTAGAAAACGTAGCATGGACACTTCCCTTACGTCCCCAACATCTCTACAACGTCCTGGGCGTAAGGATTTCCCAAAAATACAGTCGAAATGATACCAAAAAGGGTGGGGGAAGTTGAAAAGTTTTCTTGGTGTAAAACTCAGATCCCAGCACCATTTAGGGGTTATTTTGCTAAAATAATTGCATATTTAGGTACTAGGGTAATTTATAGACTCTGATCTGCTGAAATTCTGTGAAAAATGAGGTTTTTGGGATGAAGGGGCGCCATGATCACGCCTGGAGTTAGTCCCAGATGAAGGCCGCTTTGGCGGCCTTCATCCCGCTGTAGCGGCCCCCTTATCCCGCTGTGGCGGGCTGAAGTGGGGCAGTGGCCCCGTGCCACTTAAATCAAAAAAAATTCTTTTCCTAGCCAACCATTGTCTAATCTCATGGAGTTCAGTGTATGTTTCATAATTTTTGCAGTCTCATCTAAAATGGTTGGTATTAACGAGGAGAACCTGCCTTTCATCCGGTTTCCTGATGTTGCTAATTAGGAAAGGTACCACGATCACCGGAACACCAAGTTCTGCTGCGAAAGGGGTTTCCAATTACTGAACTTGGAGGAGAGGGCAGCCGTTTTTTATACCCGGTTGATGGAGTTCGGATAGGCCCCATTGATAGAGGCTCCCCCCGCTGCGCACTCTAACTGGGTGAGGGAGTTCTATGCTATCCTTCCTACCATCCGCTGGGACGACCCTCACCCTACCATCCGCATCCGGGGAGTTGACATCCCCCTGAACACTCCATTCATCAATGATGTGCTCAAGGTGCCAGAGGTCCCCAATACAGAGTTCGAGGCCAAGCTGAGAGAGATGGACCTGGGCTGGTTGAACGATACACTAGTGGAGCTTGTGCACCAGGACCGGGTCTACTGGCCACTACGGAGTGCATCACCAGTGCTAACTGGTCATCGGATGCCAAGCGGTGGCTGCACTTGGTTACCAGGAGGATCCCCCGTCGGGCAATCGCATCAACGTGACCTTTCATCGGGCTTTGGTGGTGGCGGTGTGCGCTATACAGGGCATTGTATTAAATGTGGGCGCACATATTATCTATGAATGGAAGGTGTTCTATCGGGGCAACATGAAGGCATTTTTCCTGCCTGGGCTGGTGACTACAATGTGTAAGAGGGCGGGGGTGCCACTCTTGGATATTGACGAGGTACTTCCTATGGATCCCCCTCTCCACCCTCTTTTGATTAGCCAGGGTTCCACCTCCGGGAGCAAGAGGAGGAAGACGGACAGGGCCAGTAGTAGTCAGGTGGCTGCGGAGGTGGATGACAAAGGAGGGGAAGATGATGCAGGCAACGACACTCTCCCTACCCAGTCCCACCCCCCGCTATCTGGAGCTCGAGTGGAGGAGGACCTGGTGGCCGTTCGGAGGAGATTGGGGCGCTCCTATCCTGGTGCCACTTCAGTCCCACCCGCTAGTGTTCTCGAGGTCGAGATGCTCTACCGCCAGTTGTGCCATGAGAGGAGGAAGAGAATAGAGACGGATTGTCTGATGGCCCGAATGTGGAAAACTCTGAAGGCTATTTTCTCTTGCGTTACCCCCTAGAGGGAGATTACCCAACTCAGGCCGGAAGACTTTGCGGAGTTTCCTTGGTTAAATAAGACCTGGTCTGGCATGATACCCTCGGAGGATCTAGACTCGGACACTGACACTTCCCATTCCCAGGGAGGTTGATTTGGTTTTGCCCCTCTTGGGCCTGTAATGAACAATAGTATATTTTTCTCTTTTGTTTTCCTTACTTTTTGTAAGCACATGGATGCTTGTTTTTGTTGTTTTTCACAGCCATTAATTAATTGCTAGGCTTTATCACTTATGTTCTATTGCTGAGTACTGGTTGAACTGCAGGGATTAACCTGTACGCGATTCGGGGTCTAATTGGGTGACTTAGGGAAAACAGAGGAGACAGGGCTGCAATTCAGTCTCGCCCTGTCCCGCTCTGGCGACCCCAACATGGCGGGAATAATCCCGCCCCAGCGGCAACAGTACCCCAGGTCAACAATTTCCTGGGGTTCTTCCCGTTTTCTAAAATTTCCCATTGATTCTCAGGCTATAACTAAGCATTTAAGATAATCCTTTTAGCTAGGATAGTCATCTCTACCCTGAGTCAACCCAACAATATACACTGTAGAATCCCTTCCAATTAATTCAACACCACAAACACGCACATCTCCAAAACATGCTCATACACTCACACGGTTATAGTCGGTCACAACATACGTCCATATTTCTTTTATGAATCACATCGTAGTTTACCTAGACTCTTGCATCGAACTCAGTGATTCCCCTTCCGAAAACAAGAAGCACATCTTCACAGTTTCAAGCTACAACTCACAGATAATACAAATTATTACTTAGTTCATCCCATAGATGACCATTACTGATCGTCCATGCATTTATACAGCCCCTAAGGCCAGATACCAATTGGAACCTTCCCAGTTCAAATTTACTTTGCTTGTTTCCCTTCGGCTGGGACTAAGACGTCCAGTTCACTTTGTTGAGATACAAATTGGAATCGGGAGATACCAATTGGACTCAACCCATACCATAAGCGACAACTCGCACGAAAGGAGAGAAGAGAGGGAACACTTCCTAGAATGCTTCATAGCTTCCTGAAGATTAGATATGGACATCAACACACCAATCCGCAGGAGTCTAATCCACATTTGCTTTTGTAATGGGAGACCGGTAACCTGGGCTTTGATACCAATTTGTCATGACCCAACCCACCGGGCCATGCGGACACCTACTCTAACACCTTAGTAGGAGAACCCTCGATTCTCAAACGTTTTAAAAATGCAGAAAATTAAGAAAACTGAGATAAAAGGAAATTCATGTAGATTTCATAAATAAAGAGTTTTAAATGATTCAAAGTTAACTTGTAAAGTAATTAACTTCCCCAGAGATCTAGTTTAAACAGGTACAAGAGCTACTAAGATTACAAGGTATAACGTGATAACAACTGACGCAACTCCCACCACATGGAAGGAAAAATAGAAGCTGTTGGAGATTGTCTTCGTCTTCATCTATGAAACATCACTGACTCTGCAACCAGACTATGCCAAAAAGGCATAACAAGAGTAGTATCAGTACAACCACACGTACTGGTAGGCATCATCAGTCAACCCGATACCCACCGCATAATATAAGAAATCGACTAGCAAGAAACATGCAATAAGACTATTCATTCCTCCACCTTTATATTTTCCTGCCCTTAGCATTCCCGGATACTTTAATCATACTAGCACACTTAACTCTAACCCCTTACTCGCTCCTTTCTTGATCATAGCTTAACCAATCTGTCCTCGAAGGAGATTTTGGATATAACTACTACCAACCCGGCCAACCACTCACGACACGCCCTTATTTCTTCCACCTCACCACTCAACCCTTGACCCCATAGTACCTTCTATCAAGGCTTGTTAACCTTTTCAAGCCAATCCTTTTCCAGGGTAATACCCAACTATTACATTGACGACATAGCACCACCCCAATTCTTAACAACAATACACATGACCACCTTTCTAAATAAGACATAGCAACACCTGGACCCTGGGCCTCCACTTACCATACCACATCTCAATTTGGGCCTGACCATTCACAATTCATTCATTACGAGATATACCCAATTACCTTAGGACACCGCAAACCCATGCATATATATATATAATTCCCAATCCAGTTATCATCTCAGGAGCTATGTACAATTCTACATTCTCAATAACACATAGATATGACAACACAATGGTCCTCTCATGGAACCCATACCTAAATTATTAGTGTGTCAGAACGTGACACCCGATCCAATGCATGTATGTGTATCGGTACGTGACACCCAATCCAATATATGTATGTGTGTCGGTATGTGACAATCGATCCAATGTATGTATGTGTGTCGGTACGTGACACCTAATCCAATCAGCACAATCAAAATCCCAATCACATCCATAATGTACCATACTAAAATCATATAGTCAAATACACAAGTTCATGGCATGCATTGTTCATAGTCAATTCATTAGGTTTGTTTCCACATTTTCATTCTTCGGATACACACATGCATATAATATAGCAACCAATCGACATACATCACACAAATAGGAACTCAAACCATCACCTAACCCTAGTTCACAGGATGAGGCTTCTTCCTACGACATACGTCTAATGTAACATTGTGGAATACATGTACAATCATCTCTTTCTCGGTGCACGAAAGCCTACACATGAATTCTACCATCAATTAATAATATACTACAGAGTGAATTACAGATTTACAACTACTCAATTAATAAACCTAGCCTACCTGGGCGACAAGTAGTCGTAGAGAGATTATAGCTCCAATCCAGGCTTCCGAACGATGAGACGGTGATTTTGACCTGAAATCCTCAAGCTATCGACATTCTTACGCTAGAAATTTCTTTCTCCTCTCTTCCCAAGCCTAGAGCAGCTTTTTGAGGGTCTCTGGGGTGATCGTCGCCTCTTTTTGCTATTTTTAGAAAAAAAAGAAAATAAGACTTCACATTCTTTAAGTTGTGTCTCGCCCATCCCGCTCTGGCGGGATCAGTCCCGCCGCCCTGGTGGCATCTGGCCCACTCTGGCGGGCTGATCGGCCCAGTTTTTCCCCGACATTTTTCTTTTCCTAAATAACGACGGTTTGAGTCGTTACACATTAGGTCCCAAAGGTGATTTATGACTGGATCAATTTTTTTGCATGGATCCTATGGGACTGTGGAGTGGCTTGAGTTATTCATTTGAATTCTAGTTGATTTGAAGATTTAGAGTTGAAGAATATCAACATATGGTAAAGATTACCTCATATCGATGGTTTGATAATTCCAACAGATTCATAATGCATTTTAGGAGTAGTTAACATGTTTGATTTGTATCCGATTGGTCTTGAATGAGTTTCAGGTGTTAAAACAAAGATTGCATTGCACAAATTTTTTATGGTTTGCTGGTGATAGTGGTTCATCTCCGTGTTCACAAGTGGACTATCATGATTATGTGCGTAGAAGGTATTCAAAGTCAGTTTGAGGTTGTTCATCGCGTTTGTAATCATAATATCATGTTTGTGAAAGTCTCGATTGAGTCATCTAGTCAGGATCGTGAGACCTGATCAATTTCATTCGTGAAGGAAAACTAATGCGTTGACATAATTAAAAAGCTAGTTTCATAACTTGATTTTTGGAGTAGACTTCAAATTTTGGAGATGTCAAGGTTTTTTTTAATGATGACTCAGGGTTAAGACATTTACTTCATTTTGGTATTTTTCGTATTATTGCATCATTTTTTTATCACTATAATTCCTGTTTAGATAGTAAAAATGGAAGATTTTTGTCCTACATCTAAAAAATGTACACTACAACAAAAATAACTTTTAGTGGCAATAAATAGACACATTAATGAAGAGTGCTAAAAATTTTACCGGCATTAGTTAAGTATCATTAGATCCAATGTTGCTAAGGGCTTTAGGGACATATACAAAGATTTCTAATTGCTGCTAAAAATACATATTTAGCAGTAATTTATCTATTTCCATTAATTAATTGCCACTAAAGATAATTTTTGATGTAGTGGTGTTTCTTCTATTTGAAGGTTGATGCATGCTTAGTTTTTAATGAAATTGAAGATTTGAGACCTATGATCTATAAATTAGTTGATTTTGCAACAAAATTATTTTTTTGACCTCAAGGGTTTGGGGTTGACTTCTTGGAATCAGGATTGCCATGACCTAACATCTCATTAAGTAGTGAAGGCATCCATCATTTTCGTAAGTGAACTTCATTAAATTTATAAATCATTTAGGATGAATAAAAACCAGTAATAAGAGAAAGTTCAATTATACAGTACTAAATTAATGATTTGTGTAACAAGTCATAGCAAAATTAAAATGAATGAAATCCCCATGATTGGTGACACAAGTACAAAAGTATTTAAGATCCAAAGTTTGATGGTCTACAAAGTTGTATCAAAAGAAGAGACATTAAAAGTTTTACTGGATCTAGAATCTAGTGTTGCAGAATAGGAAAAGAACTCACCTTAAACACATGTACGTCTCCTCAAAAATTTGACGATGTCTCAACTTCCACTCGAACCTGAAACTGAATTCGTAAACCCTTTTATAAAGCGACGATGAAGGTTTGTCCTACACTATCTTTCTTAACACTTTAGCCAAACTATCAAAAGTACAATTGCAATAAATAATAGTCTAACAACCAATCACAATAATAATCAAGATAAGAGCAATATCTAAATCAGTTAATATATGAGAATTTCATTGTCTATATCAATCACAACACACTAGCTATTTTAATCATCTCAATCAAATAAGAAGAAGAACAAGTCACTTTGATTATTAATCTTAGGAGTATTTGTATGCCTAGGAATTAAAGAACACCCATGTTTTGGCCGAGTTTGAAAATAAATTTTCTAGTTTTAATAGAGTCGAGTGGTGTTAATTCATTTGGACTAACCAATATGATTAGTTGTGCAAGTGATGATAAAAGAATAAACGAGCACAAAAGTGGAAATTGGGAAGCAAAGTTGAACCAAAGAAAAAGAGCAAAAAGAAGTTAAAACAAAATGAAGAGAACAAGTCCTCTCTGTATCCTCTCCGCGTCGCGGAGAGGGAATTTATTATTTTTTCACGAGAATAATTTTGAGATAAAAGACTACGTATCCTTTCCGTATCGCGGAGAGGAGGTTTTCGACTGAAGATAGAATTCTTAAGCATCTCCGTGTCACGGATTTGAGCACCAATTTTCTGCTATTTTTCCATAAATATAAATAGACTCGGATTTTATTTTAAAAATTATTCTTTTTCTAGATTTCGAAGAACATCGACTTTGTGAGTTGTTTCATCTGTTCTTAGGGTTTATTCCTAAACTTTACTCTATTCGATCTCTTTTATGTTAATTACACATTGCAAAATTGAGAATTGTAATATGAGTAGCTAATTTCCCTACTTCTAGGGCTGTGGCTACATGATGATTGTGTTTTATTAATTTTAATGGATTAATTTTCATTATGATATGAATCTCTCTCTTATTCTTGTTTTAGTATTTCGTGCTTGATCACCATAGAAATAAATTTCTAATCCAAATGAACTCGAAAGAGGAATAAGAGGATAGAACGTGGGGAAAATGGAGCATGATCTTCTCTAGGTTTATGGTAGATTTGTATCTAGGATAGGGATATACCTAGAAACCTTGCTTGGTTAATAGACAGGATGAAATCTTAATGCTTGATAATTGGTTCAGTCTATCTCCACTCAACTATGTAGTTAGGCTGGCAATTATCATAGGCGATTAGAGGTCGGGAGACCATGGTCATACATTTAACCCTGTAATCAGTGATTCGATATTTGATTGATATCCATTAAATGATATAATGTGCATGAATCCATAAGTAGGCTGCAACCTTGGAATTTCCCAAGTCATTGTCTGAAACCCGCTTGAAATCGAATCGTAGTAGTTAACTCCGATAAGTAGACAATTAATCATTTGAAATCCAATTCACTATTCTTGATAACACTTGTTCTAAATTTTAATTCTTAGAAAGATTGAATACATATTATCTTAAGTCCCTGTTGGTACGATACCCGGCTCTTGAAAAAAGCCACTTTAATACTTGCACGACCACATACACTTGCGTGTGCGTTTGGGCACAACAATTATAACTTTACAATTTCACTAGTCAAAAGAAATATATAATTTAATAAGGATGAAATGAAATGCAAATGAATATGGACTGGAAAATAATCAACATCCTCTTTTTTTAATCGGATAGACGAGACCCATAGTGTATTCATTAGGTCTATATGCACACCATGTACTATGTCATGCCCTGAGCCGATACTCTGGATGTGTCCGACACTCGGAGACCATTGCTGGTCCCAAGAGACCATTGACCTGACTAACTATGATACATATAAATCAAGAATACACAAAAGCTTTAATAGATGAGTATTTAAAACATTTAAAGAATTTAAAAACCATTATCTGGATATACTTAATATAGATAGTACACATTTAGCAAAACATCCGAGAAAGTACTGAAACTATCTAACCCTTACTGTCCATAAAGCTTATATTTTCTAAAGATAGGTGATGGGAAAAGACCCACGACACCTCAAAATACTACTAAAACCAAACAATAAATTGGAGTCCTCCAAAAGCAAGGAGGTCTTACCGAAAATTGACGAGCAAATGATGTGATCTCAATGGGACAACTAGTGATGACCCTAAGTACCTGAATATGCACCATGAAATGATCCATGTTGAAAGACATCAGTAAATTAAATTTATGAGTATGTTTTAGGGCTGAGTAAAACAAATAACTGAACGGAAGGACTGAAAGTAACCCAACTAAATCAATACATATATATGAAGTGAAAACGATTTAAGCTTTACAATATGATATGCAAAAAAAGCAATATGAAAATAATATACTTTACTTTGTTGGGAGAGTGTAACACCTCAGATTTGAAAAACGGCTAGAAAGGGTCAAACTGGCAAGTCACGAATCCAAAATGGACCATGGACCCTTCACCTCACCCTATACGGTCCGTGTAGGAGTCCACGACCCATTAAAGGCCTCGTGAAAACTATCTAGAACCTGCCTCAAGCAGGGGTCACCAGGACGGTGCCCCAGACGGTCCATGGTGACCTGGACGGCCCGTCTAGGGGTCTGTGAAAGTTACCCAGTCAGTAAGTTTTCACCCCAGGTCACTGTTAAGGACCACAAATTCCTCAACGGTCCGTGAAGCTTCACACGGACTGTGAAGTCGTCCGTGAAGGAGACTTATCGAACTTAGAATTTTAGGTCAACTTCAAACCATCATATCTTTCAGTACAAAATGAATTAGGTGGCCCATGACATATCAAATTAAAGATCTTTGAGTCCTCTTTCCAGTACCACAAAGTTTGCTTGATTCCGAGCCTGGAGTAAAAAGTTATGCCCGTGTTAGTGAAGCCCTGCCGAGCAAGGCATCTTCACGACCCACTATACGGGCGTGATGATCTATATGGCCCGTGAAGCCCCTCGTGAGAGGCACTTCAACAGTTTTAAGTCAGGGTCATTTTGGCCTTTTCCCATTTATTATAATTCAATACTATGTTGTTTTACCATCTACCCTAAGCCCTCTATAATGATTTTAAACCCTAAATCACTCAATTCAATTCACTCACTTAAATTTCCAAAAGTTGATCAAGTCATTCTCTCAAATATTTCTCTCTCTAAGGAAGAAGAAAAAGTCTAGGGTTTCAAGATCAAGTCTCTAATCTACCATAGATTTTGGGCTTTGAACTCCAAGGTATGATAGTGTTCACCTATGGAGCTCTTTCCTCCATAGGGTTTTTAAATTCTCCAATTTCGTAAAGTTAGATTCCCCAACCAATTAGGGTATTATTCAATTGCCATGGGTTCCTTTCAATGTTGATCCAATTGATTGTTTTATGTCTTCTTATGCATGAATTGAAGTAATTGCATGCTTTTAAGTTGAATTCCCATGAACCCATGCATAACCCATGTTTTCTAGACTATGATGATCAAAGGTGGGTTTTGAACTATGAAAGATGAAATCTTGAAGATATGGATGTTCTTTATGAAATTGATGAAAATGATTTAAGTTGCTTTGAGAGGGAAGAATCAATATTATTGTTGTGAAATGATTTCTCACATACTACTAAATACATGAATGTGAAAGGATTTTCTCACATAAAGGATTCTTAGAGTTGAAAGGTTTTCTCCACTAAACTTTGAATCAAGATTTAGGAGCTATTCTAATGAAACGTAGATTGGATTGGCTACTTGATGTGCCTTTCATGGATGATAAGGCAAGTAAAGACTAATGACTATTCTGTGGGATTTATGCCTAGCACCGAGAGAATAGTGAGATGGAAGCTCTTCCATAGCTAGAGGCATGTTTCTAGTAACAATCTTCTTATTTCATACGTATGTGCCACCATAGGATGTTGTTTTAGATTGACATTAGCAAGTGGATCCACATAACCTAGAAGTTCATGATTCTTACCTTGGCGAGTGAGGAGGATGCAGAATCAGAGCGTCGGACCCTACATTTGTGAACCAATGTAGGCAAGAGTATGCGTTAGTACAAATAATCTACCAAGTATGATAGTAATGCATAAGAGTTATAAAATCATGCTAAAAGGAACTTTACATGACATGCAATGACCAAGTTAAACCATAAGAAAATAGGGTTAGAAAAACATAAATCATAAACATGGTCAATGCAAGATAAACAACTTTAAAACACTTCTTGAGATCCCAATCACTATTGATGTAAGAGATGGCTTTGAGACTATGCTAGACTTCCGCTATGTTTTTTACAAGCTCTTTATGATATAAACTGTCTTTTAAACTCTTAAACTCTATTATCTTGTATGATGTATGCTAAGTGACTTGTGTAGGGCCTTTCAGGGTCTTGTGCACCAAGTCACATCTAGGGCGTACTTTGGGCCGTGAAAAACTTGGTATTCAGAGCACAAGGTTTAGAAAGGTCCTAGGATGTCTCATAAGCCACGTCAAGTAGAGCCTTGTTCATGAGTGTGAAACATGCTATATTTATGAATATAATGCTATAAGACGATTAGGAAACTCCACTTCTTTCATTAATCTAAGTCGTATGATAGAGTATAACTCTATATGTCCTTTTCTCCTAATCCCTATCCGATGCTTTTCAGGATATGGACCCTCGAAGAGCTTACGTTAGGAGGAATGTGAATGAGAATGTGGAACCAGAAGCTCCGCCTCAAGCTTTTCAAGTTCCGGTCGACCCTTTGGCCTAGGAAGTGACTTATGCAGAGTTTAGAGCTGCTTTTCAAGTATTGGCCCAAGCCATGACGGCTCAAGCCAATAGGGAGGTTGTGGTCCCCATAAGCCTAAATGTGGATACGACGACATCTAGAGTGAGGGACTTCACTAGAATGAATCCCCCAGATTTTCATGGTTCTAAGGTGGTGGAAGATCCTCGAGCTCATTGATGAAGTGTATAAGGTGTTGATGATTATGGGAGTGACGCCGGTGGAAGAGGCGGAATTGGACGCTTACCAACTTAAGGTTGTTGCTCAAGTTTGGTTCAACCAATGGAAGGAAGGGAGGGTGGTTGATGCGGGTCCTCTCGATTGGAAAAAATTTAAGGTTGCTTTCCTTGATAGGTTCTTTCCCCTTAAGATAAGGGAGGCAAAGGTACATGAATTCATCAACCTCCTTCAAGGAAATATGAGTGAAGGAATATGCTTTGAAGGTCACACAATTGTCTAGGTATGCTCCTACTATGGTTGCCGACCCTAGGGCAAGGATGAGTAAGTTCATTTCGGGAGTGTCCGAGATGGTAGTCAAAGAATGTCGTACAACCATGCTCGTTAATGATATGGACATTTATCATCTAATGGTGCATGCTGAACAAAGAGAAGAAGACAAAATTAAAGAAAGATCTAGGGAGACAAAAAAGGCAAGGACCGGTAATGATGACTTTTCACATTCAAGGTCCGTTGGACATGGTCGTTCTAGGTTCCGACAAAGATTTTCTGGTCAAGGCTCTTCAAATACTCCTCCTAGATTCAACAAAGATTGGGTGTCTAATCCTAAATCTCAAGGAGGAATTGGTGGTGGATTTTCATCGACTACTTGTGCTAAATGTGGAAGGAAGCATGAGGGTAAATGCTTAACCGATACATATGGTTGCTTTGGTTGTGGTAAGAGTGATCATAAAATGAGGGATTGTCCATCGCTTAAAGCTAAGGGAAGAGAAGGTAGGCAATTTCCACCTAGTGGTTCGAGTTCAAGTGCTCCAAAGAAAAACCGATTTTATGCACTTCAGACTCGTCATAAGCAAGAGGGTTCTCCCGATGTGGTTACCGGTATGTTGAAAGTCTTTCATCTAGATGTTTATGCTTTGCTTGATCCTAGTGCTACCTTGTCTTTTGTGATGCCATATGTGGCTATGAGGTCTGTTATTCTTCTGGATGTGTTGTTAGACCCATTTTCTGTCTCTACTCCTATCGATGAATCTATTGTGGCTAGGAGAGTCTATAGAAATTTTCCCGTCTCCTTATCCCATAGAGTCACTCATGTTGATCTTGTAGAGCTTGATATGCTAGATTTTGATGTTATTCTTGGTACGGATTGGTTGCATTATTGTTATGCTTCTATTGATTGTAGAACCCGAGTGGTCAAGTTTCAGTTTCCAAATGAGCCTATCCTAGAGTGGGCAGGAGGAAATTCTATGTTGAAAGGTTAGTTTGTTTCTTGTCTTAAAGCTAGAAAGATGATTTCTAAAGGTTGCAGATACCATCTAGTTAGGGTGAGGGATATGGATTTCAAAATCCCTACTCTCGAGTCGGTCCACATTGTAAATGAGTTTCCGAAAGTGTTTCTTGATGATCTACATAGTATTCCTCCCGAAAGGGTAATAGAATTCGGTACTGACCTTCTCCCAGATATGCAACCTATCTATATTCCTTCTTACTGAATGGCTCCAGCAGAACTTAAGGAATTAAAACAGCAATTGAAAGATTTTTAGATAAGGGTTTCATCCGACCGAGTATCTCTCCATGGGGTGCTCTAGTTTTATTTGTTCGAAAGAAAGATGGCTCGCTTCGTATTTGTAACGATTACCATCAGCTGATCAATGTTAATATTAAGAATACGTATCCTCTTCCAAGAATAGATGATTTGTTTGATCAACTACAAGGAGCAAGTTACTTCTCTAAGATTGACCTCAGGTCAGGTAATCACCAATTGAGGGTGAAAAAAGATGATATTCCAAAAATGGATTTTCGAACTTTGTATGGTCATTATGAGTTTTTGGTGATGTCCTTTGTCTTGACCAATGCTCCAACCGCATTTATAGATTTGATGAATAGGGTGTTTAGGCAATACCTCGACATGTTTGTGATTGTGTTCATTGATGATATATTGATCTATTCAAGGAGTGAAGACGAGCATACCGATCATTTGACGATTGTGTTGCAAGTCCTCAAGGACCAACAAATCTTTGTAAAGTTTAGTAAATGTGAGTTTTGGTTAAGGTCCATGGCTTTTCTTAGTCACATTGTTTTCGGTAAGGGTATTAAGGTAGATCCTAAGAAGACGGATGCGGTTAAGAGTTGTCCAAGACCTTTATCCCCTTCGAATATTAGAAGTTTCTTGGGTTTGGCTGGCTACTATAGAAGGTTTGTTGAATGATTTTCTTCGATTGGCTCTCTATTGGTGGAATTGACCCAAAATAAGGTTAAGCTCATATGGTCGGAAGCATGCGAGAAGAGACAAGAATTGAAAGATAGACTTACTTCCACTCCAGTATTGACTTTATCGAAAGGAACCAATGGGTTTTTTGTTTATTGTGATATCTCAAGAATTGGGTTAGGATGTGTCCTTATGCAAAATGGGAAAGTCATTGCCTATGCCTTAAGGCAACTTAAGGTGCATAAAAAGAACTATCCTACCCATGATTTAGAACTAGCGGTGGTTGTGTTTGCTTTAAAGATTCAGAGGCATTAATTATATGGTGTTCATGTCGATGTCTTTATTGACCACAAAAGTTTGCAATATGTGTTTAAACAGAAGGATCTAAATCTTCACCAAAGAAGGTGGCTTGAATTACTAAAGTATTATGATATGAGTGTTCTCTATCACCCCGACAAAGCAAATTTGGTGGCGGATGCTCTTAGTCGGTTATCAATGGGTAGTGGTGCTCATGTTGAGGAAGATAAGAAGGAGTTGGTTTAAGATATTCTTAACTTTGCCCGATTGGGTGTGCGATTGGTTGACTCCACCAAAGGTGGTGTTTTGGTTCACAATGGTTCAGAATAATCTTTTGTGGCAGGTGTGAAAGCCAAGAAAGGTCTTGACCCGATCTTGGTTGAATTGAAGGAAGCAGTGCTTAAGAATTCAGTTGAGTCTTTCTCACAAGGGGGAGATGGAGTGCTTAGATATTAAGGTCATTTGTATATTCCCGATTTAGCTGACTTGAGAGAGCAGATCCTATCAGAAGCCCATAGTTCTTGATATTACATTCATCCGGGAGCCACATAGATGTACCGTGACTTGTGGGAGGTCTATTGGTGGAATGGAATCAAGAAGGATATTGTGGAATTTGTGGCTAAGTGTCCTAACTTTCATCAAGTGAAATTTGAGCATCAAAAGTCGAGAGGTTTGTCCCAAGATATCAGTATTCCTACTTGGAAGTGGAAAGATTTGAATATGGACTTCATTATTGGTTTACCCCGCATGCGGCGACAACATGACTCAATTTGGGTTGTAGTATATCGTATATTGAAATCGGCTTATTTCATTCCCATCATGGTTTCTTATTTGGCGGAGGACTATGCTAATTTATACTTGAGAGAAACGGTTAAGTTGCATAGGGTGCCCTTATCCATTATCTCTGATCGTGGTACCCAATTCACTTTCCAGTTTTGGAAATCTTTCCAAAAAGGGCTTGGTACTCGTGTTAAGCTTAGTACGACCTTTTATCCACAAATCGATGGGCAAGAGGAGCACACTATCCAAACTTTAGAATATATGTTAAGAGCTTGTGTAATTGACCTCAAGGGTAATTGGGATGATCATTTCCCTTTGATTGAATTTGCATATAATAATAACTATCACTCAAGTATCGGTATAGCTCTATTTGACGCTCTATATGGTAAGAGGTGTAGATATCATATAGGTTGGTTTGAAGTGGGTGAAGTTGCTTTGATAGGTCCCAAGTTGGTACATGAGGCTATGGAGAAAGTTTGGATTATTAGAGAAAGGTTGAGAATGGCTCAAAGTCGACAAAAGTCCTATGCCGATGTTAGAAGAAGAGATCTTGAGTTCGATGTGAATGATTGGGTCTATTTGAAAATTTCACCCATGAAGGGTTTAATGAGATTTGGAAAGGAAGGGAAGCGTAGTCCCCGTTATGTGGGCTTATATCAGATTTTGAGGCGTATTGGTAAAGTTGCTTATAAATTTGAATTGCCTAATGACTTGGCATCGGTGCATCCATTTTTCCATGTCTCCTTGCTGAAGAAATGTGTTGGTGATCCGATATCTATTGTACTATTAGAGAGTCTTAGCATAAAGGATAGCCTTTCTTATGAAGAAGTTCTAGTTGAGATCTTGGACTGGCAAGTTCAGAAGTTGAGGAATAAAGAAATTTCTTATGTGAAGGTTCTGCGGAGGAATCAGTTAGTTGAGGGTGCTTCTTGGGAGGCGGAGGTTGATATGATATCCCGTTATCCTCATCTCTTTCCTTCCGTTGCTACTCTAGCTTGATGTATCCAGTTGATCATGGTTTACTCTTTTTGTGTCATGTGTCATAGATATTCCCATGATTCCTCATTTATGCATGTTCATGAAAAACTTGATTTTTGAGAAAACAAGTTAGCTTGATTGATTTCTTCATGTTTATGTGTGTTTGAGTATGAGTTGCATATAGACCATGTGAAATGATGTTTTGAACATGCTTTAGCTTGGAGTTGAAGTTTCCTCCCGAATATGTGCATTTATGTGATTGCATTCATGTTGGGCCGCTAGGTCTAGTTCCTACCCTCTTTTTGATGTCTTGAATCTCATTCGAGGATGAATGTTCCCAAGAGGGATATATTGTAACACCTCAGATTTGAAAAAGGGATAGAAAGGGTAAAACGGGCAAGTCACGAACCTAAAATAGACTATGGACCCTTCATGGCACCCTAGACGAGCCGTGGTCGGGGTCCTTGGCCCATTAAAGTCCTCGTGAAAACTATCCATAACCTGCCTCAGGTAGGGGTCACAAGGACGGTGCCCCAGACGGCCCGTGGTGACTTGGACATCCCGTCTAGGGGTCCATACAAGTCACCCACCCAGTAAGGTTTCACCCCAGGTCACTGTTAAGGACCACAGACGCCTCAACGGTCCGTTAAGCTTCACACGGACCGTGAAGTCGTCCGTGAAGGAGACTTATCAGACTTATAATTTTGAGTCAACTTCAAACGATCATATCTCGTAGCACAAAATGAGTTAGGTGGCCCATGACCTATCAAAATAAAGATCTTTGCCACCAAGTTCGCCTAATTCCGAGCCTGGAGTAAAAAGTTATGCCCGTTAGTGATTCCATGTCGAGCAGGGCATCTTCACGACCCACTAGACGGGCCGTGATGATCTAGATGGCCCGTGAAGCTCCCCGTGAGAGGCACTTCAGCAGTTTTAAGTCAGGTTCATTTTGGTCTTTTTCCAATTATTTTAACTCAATACTATGCCATTTTACAATCTACCCTAGGTCATATATAATGATTTTAAACCCCCAAATCACTCAATTCAATTCACTCTCTAAAATTTCCAAAAGTTGATCAAGTCATGCTCTCAAATATTGCTCTCTCGGGAAGAAGAAGAAGTCTAGGGTTTCAAGATCAAGTCTCCAATCCACGATAGCTTTTGGGCTTTGAACTCCAACATATGATAGTCTTCACCTATGGAGATCTTTCCTCTATAGGGTTCCTAAATTCTCCAATTTTGTAAAGTTAGATTCCCCAATCAATTAGGGTTTTATTCAATTGCCATGGGTTCATTTCAATGTTGATCCAATTGATTGTTTTATATCTTCTTATGCATGAATTGAAGTAATTGCATGCTTTTAAGTTGAATTCCCATGAACCCACGCATAACCCATGTTTTCTAAACTATGATGATCAAATGTAGATTTTGAACTGTGAATGATGAAATGATGAAGATATGCATGTTCTTTATGAAATATATGAAAATGATTTAAGTTGCTTTGAGAGTGAAGCATTAATTTTATTGTTGTTATTGTTGTGAAAGGATTTCTCACATACTACTCAACACATGAATGTGAAAGGGTTTTCTCATATAAAGGATTCTTAAAGTTGAAAGGTTTTCTCAACTAATCTTTGAATCAAGATTTAGGAGCTATTCTAATGAAACCTAGCTTGGATTAGCTACTTGATGTGCCTTCCATGGATGATAAGGCAAGTAAAGACTAATGAAATTCCATGGGATTTATGCCTAGAATCGAGAGGATATTGATATTGAAGCTCTCCCGTAGCTAGAGGCCGGGTTTCTAGTAGGAATCTAATTATCCCATACCTATGTGCCACCATAGGATGTTGTCTTAGATAGACATTAGCTAGTGGATCCACGTAAGCTAGAAGTTCATGGATCTTACCTTGGCAAGTGAGGACACCCATTTTCGGTGTGGGAAGACACCAGATTCCATGTTATAGCTCATATGGTCTCTACGTCGGTTAAAGGTAAGTCTCCCACAATAATTAACTAAGTTTACTTTTAGAAGTATCTCAAAAAGTGTTTTAAAGATGTTCAGTTTGCATTAACCATGTTTATGATTTATATTTTTCTAACCCTTTTTTCTTATGGTTTAACTTGGTCATTGAATTTCATGTAAAGTTACTTTTAGCATGATTTTATAACTGTTATGCATTGCTATCATACTTGTTACATTCTTTGTACTAACGCGTACTCTTGCATAAAGTGTTTCACAAATGTAGGGTCCGACGCTCTGATTCCGCATCTTCGTGGCTAGTGATCACCTAGGTAGCGTTTGAGAAGTGGTGAGTCCTCATGTTTCGAGGACTGAAACCTTTATTGCTTATTGTGTTTACTTCTCAGATATTGTATGCGATGTATGGGTTACGTTCTAGTCACTCTTGATGTAATAGATGGCTTTGAGACTATGTAAGACTTCCACTACTTTTTTGACAAACTCTTTATGATATAAAATGTCTTTTAAACTTTTAAACTCTATTATCTTGTATGATGTATGCTAAGTGGCTTATGTACGGACTTTCAGGGTCCTATGCGCCATGTCACGCCTAGGGAGTACTTTGGATCGTGACAGAGAGTTTCTCTAACCGACAACCATCACTATGAGTGTAAAGATGATACAAATTTTCACCTATTTTGAAAAGGCCATCCTATACTTTTTCGGGTATAGGATGCTAACTATAACTATGGATCCATCCAATAAGCCTCCTTGAGGTAGTGATGAGTCGCCTGAAAAGTCCTTACGATCCTATCCTACGCTGGCTATGTAGTTTTAAGGGGATTCGAGTAAAAAAATATACATTTAACCAATTGGTGATCGATACTACTCCCTAAATGATGAATATCATGCTCAATAGTCTTCTTAGAGAACTTACTTTACATTACTTTTACTTTTCTTTACTGAAGTACTTTTAAAAAAATCAATTATAATCTTTCTCTTTCTCAACTATGAAATAGTACATATGAAACCTTTCTTATCCTTTCTTTTAAAACTCTTTTCATAACATGCATTTAAAACGTATACTTCTGGACTCACCTTTCAAGTCCAAAATCGATGTATCAAAAATCTCATTTAATAATCTTTATAAACATGAATTTTATAAACAAATAGGTTTCATGTGATACGAAGCTGAACAACAAATTTAGAATTCAATATGCATCATAGAAATCAAAATCTCAACAGTTAAGGAATCAAAACTCAGAATAAGAAACACAACTGAATTTGGATTTCAAGAAAACTGTAGATAGAACTCTAAACCTAATGTTTCACTGACTGAATTGAGATGTAGGATATGAGGACGAACTAGTCAATCACTGTTAGTAGCCTTACATACCTAGAAGAATAAATTTCTTGAATAAGCTTGAAGAAGAACTTGATTAGAAGCCTTGAAACCCTAGATTTTGTCTTCCTTACAGTTTTCTTTTTGAGTTGGGGGGTTGAGAGCGTAGAATGAAAATAGGTGAAATATATTACCCTAATTGAATTTTAAACATCATGTCTTGGGCTTAGGAGAAGTGGGAAAAAACAAAAGAAACTCCACTTAAAAATTTGTCGAAAACCTTCCACGGGGCCATCTGCGGTTCTTGGTTTGATCTACGGACCGTAGATCCCATCTGTAAAATTCATATTGAAGCTTTAAGGCTAAAAAGTTCATTCTAAGGGCTCAAAATATGACCCGTAGAAGCTTCTACGACCCGTAGATGGGTCCGTAAGAATTGGACCCAAAACATTTTTCCACGAGGGACCAGCATGGGCAGTACATCTTTCTACGACCTGTAGATCAGGTTTGTAGGTCACTGACTCTGAAAACTCTATTGTGACAGTATCTCGTAAAATGATCATAACGTTTTACTCCAAACTTACAATGATACAAACTTGACGTCATTGGAAAGATGACTCACATACCTTTAATTTGATAGGTGATGAGATACCTAATTTATTATGTGCTGAGAGATATGATTATTTGAACTTGATCTAAGTAGAATCATATATTAAAATTTAATTGGTAAGGAACCTTTCAACTAAACTTTGTGTTAGGGGATTCTAGTGACATTAATTCATATCTAAAACCATTCGCAAACTAAATAATTAACCTTAACACTTAAGTACAATTTAAGAATCACCTGATACGACCTTATACACAAATGAAGAATGATTTGGGTCTTAGCTTAGAAATTTTTGGGTGTTACATACTAGCATCACTAAATGAATTCCTTTGATATAACACCCTATGCTGAATAATTCATATATACCATGAATAATCCGAGTGATTCATTACCAAAATTCATCATTTCATTTTCACAATATCAATGTGCTTAAGATTAAATGCCAACACAAATAAATTCAACATCGAATTCAATCATCATCACAAGAAAACATATATAACTCCAAATCATTTAACAATGAGATTAAGGTAAAGATTTAAGATATAAATGATGAAATCTTTTCCGTCTTTGCAATGTACAAAGAAACTTTTAAATAGAAGTGACGACCAACAACATATCCTATACTACAGGAGGTGTATTCCTAGTAGATTCTTAATAATAAATGTGCAATACTATGCACGATTATAGGTAAGATGCACCAATATGCCCCCACAAGTTGAAGGTGAAATCAACAACCTTAAACTTGGGTTGATGTTTGAGAAAGAGCAGATGAGACAACGACTTTATAAGTGTGTTTGCAAATTGATCCGCACATGTAGATGTTGAATGGGCACTTAGTTCTGTTGCACTTGATCTCTAACGTAGTGAAAATCAACTACGATGTTCGTCATCCTGCTATGCAAGACAAGATTTTGACAGAGATAAGTGGCACCAACATTATGACAATAGATTATTGGTGGTTCAGGCAGCTGGACATGTAGTTTTGCAAGAAGTTTTTGAGCCCAATTGACTTGAGTAAGAGCAGAAGCTACATCACGATACCTTTCTTCAGTAAATGATAGAGCTATAGTATGTTGCTTCTTGGAGGACCAACTAATGAGATTTTGACCAAAGTAAAGAATATATCCAGAATTAGAAGTCCCACCATTAATATCACATGCCCAATCTGCATCAGAATGCATAAATGTAATGACATGTTTCCATCGTTATGGAAAAGACAATGCGGAAGGAATTTGGGCCAGAAAACTTCTGAGTAGTAACTTGGAAATTTCTCGACTAGGCCAGACTTGGATGAAATTTGAGTCAGGTGAGGTCAAGGGCAATCCAGTAATGGATGGGAGATTTAATTATGAGTTTGATCATGCGAGTGTATAGCCAAGATGTTAAGGAGCCTGTACGGATTTACGGAATCGAATTCAAGCGAGTAAAACTCCCGAAACTGGTCTTGGCGTGAAAGGGTAGTTTTAAAATGTCAAGGTTTGAAGGTGTGTTGCGAAATGAGAGCTTGGAACTCAAATTCTGAGTTTCTATCTCCGTGCAAGCTGCTGGGGCGGGATTAGTCCCGCCAGGGCGGGATTAGTCCCGCCAGGGCGGGGCTGCTGTGGCGGGATAGGGCCCGCTGTGGTGGGCCAGTCGCGACTTAAATCGGGAAAAAACTCCAACAACGTTATTTTTTGCAAAACTTCATTCTTAAGAGCTAAGGGACAACCTAGGGCAGTTTCTCATCAAATTCCCACGAATTATCATGCCAAAGGTAAGTTAATTACTCCGCTAATCCGTATTTCGATTATTAGAACTTAGAATCCTTGTCAATTATCGATTGGAGAGGGTTTTGGCCTGAAGTTAATGGTGGGAAAAGCCCTAGTTGAACATTAGGATCATGGGTTGGCCTTGGGTTGATATTTTGGTTATAATCCGGGTAATTTAGACCTTGTTTATTGATCCTTGCATTGATTAATTGTTTAGACCAAGAGTAAGCCGCAAGACTCTGGAAAGGGAAGGCTCAAGTGTCTTAGGAGTATTCAGGCTTAATTTCTAGGTAGGTGATGGTTCAACTTCCTGTTGTGTTATATATGCCTGTTAATTGCTCTATTATATGCATGCATGTATATGAATAGTGAAACATGAATCGAATCTAAGAAAATGATTAAGTACGAACAATTACATGCCATAAACTTGTTACTTGACTGTGTGACTATTTGCATTGTTCATTATGGGTGTGATGGTGATTGTGGTTGTGGTTGTGCTGACTGGACCGAGTGTCACGTTCCGACACATATATTAGATCAGGTATCATGTTCTGACACATATATATATATTGGATCGGGTGTCACATTCTGACACACTAACAGTTTGGGTGTGGGTTCTATGAGAGGACCACTTGTGATTATTACATTCATATCTACCTGTCATTGATATTGGGAAATTGTATGTTGCTCCTAAAATGATAATTGAATTATGCATTCTGTATATGTGTGTTTACTGTGTTGTAATTACTTGCTTATATTTCGCTGACTGGAGTAGCCGCATGATCCTACCAGTACACCGTGGTTTCGTGTACTGATACTGCACTTGTTTTTTCTTTATTGAGTACAGGGCGTCTTCAGGCGGCTACTGATAGACCTCAGCTAGGAGATCATTGACCGAGACCAGATTCGAGTGTGAGCCAGTTCTTTCAGGATGACATGGATCCATCATTTAGTTTTAGTCCATTCTTTTCGGACTCAGACTAGATGTTCAGACATTTGACTTATGTTTCATTTTCGGGGTTGCACCCCCTTTTTCTTAGACTTGTTGATTAGTAGAGTTTTGGTACAATGACTTTCAGGTTCTAGGGGTTGAATTTCCGTGAGGGTTATGCTTAGATGTTTTTGTTAAACCTTCGGAGTTTATGGAAACTCCATATTTAATTCTTCATTTAAACCTACTTCCGTATCTTTAAATGGTTTAGTTTCTTTAAGTTGCTTAGTCGGGTTGTAGTATTGGTTTTTCCACCGGAGGGTTAGTGTGGGTGCCAATCACAACTGTCTGGGTCGTGACAATAAACTACCCAGGAGATGTTTTTCTCATTATCTTTAACCCGTAATTCTTGATATGTTGGAGATAGCGCATAAGCCATTTAACAGAAGACCAGTGTGTTCATGTAAGAGCATGCATAAATTGAGAAAACTTGTTGATGACAAATCTTATGACTGGTTTGGTAAATGAAAAATACTGAAGCTTACCAATAGCTTGATGATACAAAGTGGCAATTACAGAAGGTGTACCACCCTTAAGGGATACAAAAGTAAAGGAACTCAAGGGTGTGTGAACAGGTTTACATTCAGATATATTATGGGCAGCTAGAAGATCAGAAACATACTTCGCTTGAGAAAGAATGATTCTTTCTTGCATTCGAAAACCTTAATGAAGAGTGGTGAAGGTTCACTCATTTGATGCTCTTTTCATAGTTATTTTGGCTTTCTTTGGTTCAGAATTAGTTCTTTTAATGTTGTTTTCTTTATATCTACATAAAAATAAATGGGAGTTGATTAAAAAGACATTTGAAGAAACCAAGCGAACTTGAGGCAAGAAGAGGTCAAGAGCTGAAAATGCAAATTTCTGGCAGGGAAGTACCCTTCTTGAACGCGCCTAATGAGCTGCGAACACGGGGTCCTAGTCAAAAGAGGACCGCAAGCGTTCCCTCGGGCCCAAAATTGCAGAAGTCTGGTTAACAGAGGCTCGCGAATGCGCCAGGAGGACCGCGGATGCACCAAGCCATTCAACTCAATTCCGTAAACATGGAGTGTCGCGTTTCAGACACCTGGGTAGATTGGTAGTTTCACAAAATAAATCCCAAAACCATTTTTATACTCACCAATAGTCATTGTAGAAAAAAGGCAATAATCCTAGAGAGAAAACTCATCCTTTAGTTTGTACTTAGAGAGAAAAACTTGTAGATTTCAATTTGGGTAAAGATTTGAAGGCAAGTTGCCTTACAATTCAGTTCTGCATTTCAAGATTGTGTTCGAATGAGTAAAATTTCTTATTCCCTTCTTCAGTTCCTTACTTTTCATTGCTAGAATTGTGGGTGTGATTGCTAATTGATATTGGATTTTTGTGCTATAAATAGAAAATTTTAATTGGCTCTTGATTGATCATTCAAATACTTTTGTATGTGATTTCATTCTTTCATGACTAGGGTTTGATCTAATTCTCATACTTTAATCTATGATTTGAGAGTGTACGCTTGAATCTAGTTTCTGATCTTTGTGGGTTGCTTGAAAGAGAATTGTTGAAGTGGGGAATTGAATTAATGGTCATTTTTGGTTTTGATTCCTTAATTCGAGACCAAAAGGAGATAATTCAGGTTTACTTTCTTGAATGCTAGACTTGCTAGAAATAGGAGTTTAGATTAAGATACTGGATTGTATTGCTATTGAATATGATTGAGAGCGAAAGGAGAGAAGTGTTAATTGATAATGATGTAGCCTACCTTTGATTGAATTGCATGTGTTAAGATGGCAATGAATCATTTAATGAGTGTTGAGTTCCGAATTTCCTAAATCCCAATTATCCTTTTCTTGATATCGTCTTTGCCCAAATCTACTGTTTAGTTAGGAAAATCGCTTTTTATTTGATAGTTTTTTAAATTCTGTGTTTAGATTCAAACTCGTATCTATCTATCCTTAGTTTTTTTGATTGCCAACAAATTGTTCCCTGTGGGATTTGATTCCGAATCTTAGTTGGGTATTTTTATTGACGACGATCACTTACTCTTTAAACTTGTTTCGAGGGTAATTTAAGCATTGTAAAAAATTGCACCATTGTCGGGGAACAGTTAGGCGTATTGAATTGATTTAGGATTTCTAGTTTACTTGTTTCTATCTAAATTGGAAATAGTTGTCTTTACTTTCTTTCGTTTGGTTTCTATGGCTCTTTATGATTATCATATATTTAGGAGTGATATGCCCTATACCGAACCATGGCCTTATGGTGAAATGAATGTGATAAGTCAATTTAAACCTAGGGTGGTGATGAAAAGCTTATTTGGGGTAAGAGAGCCCTAATCCTTCTTTCCCGAGAAAAGGAAAGGCTTTGCAAAATGCACCTAACTCGATGCCATGATATGGTGAACTTCGAGTTTAGACTCACAACTCATAGGGATAAAGTGAGAACAACTGTGGAGATAGAATCTCCCTCCTTATCCTATGCCCAACAAGAGAAAAGAAGGGTCTAATGAAGTCCCATACCCCCACTCACACTAAGTAGAACTTCTTGAGAAGCCATAAGTTGTAGTTCATATTCATGTTCTTGTCATAGTTCATATTCATGTTCTTGTCATAGTTCATATTTAGTCATTTAGGGAAATCGCCTTGACCGACATAAACCATGTGAGCTACATGGAATCCGGTGTCATGCCCCACACCGAAAGAGGTGTCCTACTTGCCTAAGTAGAACTAGAGTTTGTTAGCTTAGGTGGATCCACTAGCTAAAGACCTATGTGGGTACATAGTTACGGGATAGCAAGATTGCTTCTAGAAACCCGGACGTCTGAGGTAGAAGTTTTTCATCTCATGAGATAACTGTTTTGGGAATCCGAACTAACTGACGTATAAGGAACCCATTTGGAAAGCCGGACTAACTGACGTAAAAGCTTTCATCTCATATTCATATCCACTCGGTGCTAAGCATAATTCCCATTAAGTTCATGTTAAGTCTTAACTTAAGCTCATACTTATGGAAGAATGCCCTAGCATTCAATCTAACATGATATCATGATAGCTCATAGATTCAATAGGTGAGAATAGCCTTTCAACCTTCGAATCATTATTATGTGAGTAAACCTTTCACATCATGTTCATAGTGTGTTCATGAGAATAGCCTTTCAATCAAAACAACAAGATTATCATAGTCATAAACATTTCATACATAGTCATGTGTAATGGTATAGGGGATAATGACCTTTCAACAATACCACAATTACACCATAGTCATAGGATCTTCACTCTCAAAGTGAAGCTTGAAGCACATGCATAATTCTCATAATCATGTACAATTCTCATAATTTGCCCATTCAAGGACCATGAATTACATTCAACCCAAACATCTAGAATTTCTACATTAGATATGGATAATAACACGATACAATTAACTCAATCATTCTAAGCATAATCTCTTCACATGCTTCTATAAATAATCAACCCACATCATGAGATCACAATTTAGTAATATGGGGAATTCATGGGTTCATGGGGGGATTTCATCATAAATCATCAATTCAATCATAATCCAACATAAATCAATCATTGAAAATGTTTTTGAAAAGAACCCATGACTTGGAGTGAAACCTTAGCTTTTGGGGGGAAATCCAAGTTGTGAAATTGTGTTTTGAAGGGACTCTATGGGTGGAGGCTACCCATAGATGAAAAGCTACCATACCTCAATGAAGAATCCACACAAAATGGATTGTAAAACGCCTCTACTTCAAACCCTAGCTTGATTTTTCTTCTTCTTCTTCCTTGGAGTTCTAGAGAGAAGATTTTAGGGAAGATGGGTTTTGATTTGTGAAGTTGGTAGTTATGATTTAGATGACTTATTTTAGGGGCTTAAAACACTTATATAGTTAGTCTAAAATAATACAAAATGATGTCACTTAATAGTTAATTAAAATGGAAAACCCTAAACTACCCCTTAAATAACTCCCAAAACTACCTTCCAGGTGTGACCCACGAACCCCTCACCTACAGACCTTGGTTGGATCCACGACCCGTTTTGGTGAATTGTGGGTTGGGGTTGTGGCACTTGAAATGGGGGGCTTGACCTACAGATGCAACCCACATGGCGTGGACCCATCCACGAGGCGTGGGTCCTGTCCGTGGCTACTGCCTTAGGCAGATTCCAAGGAGGCCTCACCCACGCTGGCCCCCATATGTGGCGTGGGTTGACCCATGAGGCGTGGATGCCCTCTGTGGGTCATTGTCTGTCAGCTTTTTAGGTCTTTTCCTCAAGGACCCATGTTGGTCCTTGGGGTTTAGGCCTTGACGTTCTAACACGAACACATGAATTTTAAGGTACGAAAGGGTACATTCAAGACTCTAACCCTAACATCGATCTCTAGCTTAGCCTACTAGTTCCGGAGTGTTACACCCTTTTAGCCACCACAGAATCACCAACATGAGTAAAGACAGAATAAAGTTCTAACAACACATCGGGGAGCACATGAAATCTCATTGCCACATAAGGCGTCACAAAAGACAAAGTAGCACCGGGATCAAGTAAAGCATATACATCAAGTTGGAAAACTTTGAATATACCGGTAACCAAATCCGAAGAACTCTCTTGTTCACCTCTAGTCTGAAGAGCATAAAAGTGGTTTTGCTTGGGAGCATTAGAACCCGAACCACTAGGGGTAGCTTGCTTGCCCTCTCTCCCCTTAGCCGTAAGCATTGGGTAATCCCCTATTTTGTGACCACTTTTCCCACAACCATAACAACCATCTGTGCCGGCTAGGCACCTACCATCGTGCTTCCTTCCACACTTAGTACAATTTGGCCTAGGCATTGAAGATCCACTACCATTACCTCCTTGAGAGTTAGGGTTAGACACCTTATCTTGGTTGAACTTTGGAGGGGCATTAGAAGAATCTCGGCAGGAAATATTTTGTCAGAATCTAGGACGACCTTGTCCATCGGACCTTGCATGAGAGAAGTTTCCATCACCGGTCCTTGCCCTCTTGACCTCTCTAGACTTTTCCTTAAGCTTTTCCTCCTTAATTTGTTGTGCATGAACCATGAGACGAGAGATGTCCATGTCATGAATGATCATGGTGGTTCGGCACTCTTTGACCACCATTTCAGACACCTCCGAAATCAACTTACTCATTCTAGCCCTTGAATCTGCAACCATTGTTGGAGCATATTTCGACAATTGAGTGAACTTTAGAGCATACTCCCTCATACTCATACTTCCTTGTCAGAGGATAATGAACTCGAGCACCTTGGCTTTCCTCATCTCTAGGGGAAATAACCTATCAAGATAAGTGGCTATGAACTTCTCCCAATCAAGAGGACCCGCATCTTTCGGTCTCCCTTATTTCCATTGATTATACCATATTTGAGCCACTCCCTTAAGTTGATAAGCGGCCAACTTCACTTTTTCTACCGGCGTAACTCCCATGATCATCAAAACCATATAGACCTCCTCGATAAACTCTTGAGGATCTTCCTCAACTTTGAAACCATGAAACTCCGGAGGATTAATCCTTGTGAAGTCCCTCACTTTTGAAGCCGCCGAATTCACATTTGGGTTCACAGGAACCGCAACCTCCCTATTTGCTTGGTCCTTCACTTCTTGAGCAAACACTTGGAAAGCGGCCTTAAACTCCGCATTTGACACTTGTTCGGCCAAAGTATCGACCGAAACTTGAAGAGCTTGGGGAGGAGCTTCTTGTTCCTCATTCTCCCTCACATTCCTTCTAGCATAAGCTCTTCGGGTAGCCATATCCTGAAGAACATAGGATAATGATTAGGAGAGAGACATTATAGAGTTAAACTCTATCGCACGACTTAAGAGTAATGAAAAAAGTGGAGTTTCCTACTCATCTTGTAGCCTCTCATTCATAAGCTTCACACTTATGAATAAGACTCTACTAGACGTGGCTTATGAGACAACCTAGGACCATTCTAAACCTTGTGCTCTGATTACCAAGTTTGTCATGACCTAGGGGGTACCCCCTAGATGTAACATGGTGTATCGAACCTCGAAGGACTCCATACATGCCACTTAGCTCTCATAACATAAGAAATAGGACAATAAGAGTAAAACAATTTCAAGTCCAAAATATTTTTTTATAAAAGTAAAGCGGAAGTCTAAACTCATGTCTCATCATAGCCATCTAATACAATCGAATGAAATTGGGCCTAGTCCATACATCATATTAAAAAACAAAATACAAGAAAGAAACTAGGAAGATAAAACTCCGTCCTCGAAGCATGAGGACTCACTAAAGCTCGGCAATATCTCAAGTCAACCTCTAGCCACAAAAACCTGAAACCTGACTGTCGGATGCTTCATTTTGGAAAAATGTAGGCAAGAGTATTCGTTAGTACAAAATAATGTACCAAGTATGATAGCCATGCATAAAACATTTTAAACATGAAAAAAGGGACATTTCATTTCATGACATGCAATTGACCAAGCTAAACATGATATAAAAGAGTTATAAAACATAAGTCATAAGTCATGGCCAATGCAAGCTAACTTCATCTTTAAAAGCTTTGAGCTCATGTGAGATACTTCTTGAAGTAACCTTAGTTCACTATTACTTGTGGGGAAATTAGCCTTAACCGACATGAGACAAGTTGAGATATAACATGATCACCCGGTGTCTCCCATACCGAAGAGGGTTGTTCTACTTGCCTAAGGTAGAACCATGAACATCTAGCTTAAGTGGATCCACTGGCTATCAACCTATGGGGGCACATAGTATATGGGATAAGGAGATTGCTACTAGAAACCCGACCTCTACTACGGGGGAGCTTCCATCTCATGAGATCAATTTGGAAACTCAGTCTCTACTATGAGAGAGCTTCCATCTCACTTTCAATATCCTCTCGGTGCTAAGCATGAATTCCCATAGAATAGTAATTTCTTACTTGACTTCATTACTCATGAAAAGGTGCCTTTGGACAACCATTCCAAGCTAGTTAATTAGGATAGCTCTTACTCTTGATTCATTCTGGCGAGAAAGCCTTTCAACCTAAGTATCTTTTCTATGTGAGAAAACTTTTCACATCATGCTAGGTGTGTTTATGAGAATTTCATTTCAACAACACAACAACAACATCATCATTGATACTTTACTCTCAAAGCATCCTTATAACATTTGCAAAGATTTCATAAATAATGCATAAGTCCATAATATGCCTCTCGAGGTCAAAGCCGACTTTCAATCATAAAATCTTAGAAAACATGGGTTAGATATAGATTTCATCATAAATACATGTAAAACTAGTAATACATGTTCAATTTCATAAAAATCTTCCTTGAAGATCAAAAGCACATCACATATAGTTCATAATTGAAAACATAGGGATCACATGGGTTCATGAGGGAATTCATCATAAAAGCATTGAAATTCATCAATTCATGCATAGAAGATCCTAATTAACTCATTTAAATCAATAATGAAAGGAACCCATGCTAATTGAAGAAAACCCTAACTCAATTGGGGAATTCTACCATTTGAAATAGAGGAATTTGGGAACTCCATGGATGAAAGGAATCCATCGATAAAAACTATCATACCTTGAGTCTAAATGCTAGCCTTCAATGAAGGAATTTGAACCTTAGCTTGAAGCCCTAGATGAATCCTTCTTCTTCTTCTTCTTCAAGTTCTAGAGAGAGAATTATTTGGAGAGGAATTGGTTTCTTTTGGAAATTTGGAAGAATGAAGTAAATGGGGGGAATTTGGGGGTTAAAAAGTTTATATATGGGTCCTAAACATAGACAAAATGACATATCTTAGGAACTAATTGATTAGAAAAACACCCAATTGACCCTGAAAATAACTACCAGCTGACCACCAACAAACCCAGTCGATGAACCGTGGTCTGACCTACGGTCCGTCCTGGTGGACCGTGGATGGACTTCTGGGGCTTGGTTTTGGGTATTCAAACCACAGACCGTGGTCTGACCTACGGTCAGTAGGTCAGGCCGTAGTTCTTGGCCTCAACTAGATTGGCAGGGTGACTAATCCACGGACCTACCTACATTCTGTGGTTCAACCCACGGGCCGTGGTTGGCCTCCATGGCTGGCACCTGCAACTTCTCAAAACTCTAGTTTTATTCCCTTTTTCGGATATGGGGTGTTACATTTATAAATAAAAAAATGACAGAATCATATTGAATATATTTAAAGATATTTTAAAATATATACAGTTTAATTAAAAAATAATCTACATTTGAATGAATTGTGGGTGGTAAATTTCATGCATTTGTGTATGTGTATAAATAATCATATAATATATTATTTCTACAGAAGTTAAATTTGAAAGAGGTGAATGAAGTTAAAAATAAAATAAAAATGAGAGAAGAGAGAGTTGATCGGACGATAAGCACTCCTCAGTTCCAACCTTAAGGTTTTGAGTTCGAGTCCCCAAGAACACATAATGTGGGAGCTCCTGGGGAGGGGTTAAAAAAATTGAGATGGGAGATAATAGAAAATTAACCTTTTTTATAATAATAAATTTGTCCCTAATTAATATATTTAAGAACAAAATAATTTTTTGTATATAAAATATAGTCATTATTGACGAAATTAAATTTTGTTCAACTACGAAATACATATAACTTTAGAGACAGTTGATGTTGTCACTGATTGAAGTAAAATAATTAGCGACGATATAATTTTTCGATAGTTATAAGCTTTTTAGTGACAAAGCATACTAATAACTACAAAACAATAAATACTTTTTACGATGAATAAATTTGTCACAAATGTTTAAGCATTTGGGGACAATTTTTCTTTTTGTAGTTAATATAATACTTTTAGCGACGAAGCACTAAATCATTTTTGTATACTTTTAGCGACACACATTTAGTGACGACTGATTGACGAATTATTTTTTGTCTCAAAAGATTTTTAGTGACGAAATATGATATATAAATGACGAAATTATTTATCCCTGATAATCAAATTTGTTATAGTGTTATTTAATCTGGGGTCTACATTTTCTTATGTGTTTGCATATTTTGTTGCTATATTTGATGTGATGTGTGATGGAATGTATGTGCCTATTCATTTTTCTACACTTGAGGGTGAGCCCTTAGTGGTAGATCAAGTGTATCGATCATGTCTTGTTTCTCTTGTGGGTTATGATACTTGGATAGATATGATCATTCTGGGTATGCTATACTTTCATGTTATATTGGGTATGGATTGGATTTCTTCTTATCATGCTATTCTTTATTGTAATGCTTAGAATGTGACCTTAGCAATGTTGGGTGTTCCGAGGGTTCAGTGGAAAGGCGGTAGTGGTCCTTATCCTAGTAAGGTGATCTCATTCATCTTTGCTCAGAGATTGGTGGATAGAGGGTGTTTTTCTTGCCTAGACTTCATTTGGGATACTAGTGTTGAGTCACCTCCCATGGAGACCGTTCATGTGGTTCTGGAGTTTATAAATATGTGCCCTTTTGACCTTTCACGTGTTCCTCTCGATAAGGATACTGATTTTTCCATTGATTTGGAGCTGGGCACCAATCCCATCTCTATTCCTTCTTACCGTATGGCTCTAGATTTTGTAAGGAGTTTAATGATCATCTTAAAGATTTGTTGAGTAAGGGGTTTATCGCCCTAGTGTGTCTCCTTTGGGTGCTCCTGTCTTGTTTGTAAAGAAGAAAAAGACGGGTCTATGAGAATGTCTATTAAATACAGACAGTTGAACAAGGTGACAATGAAGAATAAGTATCCTCTCCCACGTATTTATGACTTATTTGATCATATTTAGGGAGCATAATTGTTTTCTAAGATTTATTTGAGGTCTAGCTATCATCAGTTGAAGATTAGGGCATCGAATGTACCTAAGACAACTTTTTGACTCAATATGGCCATTATGAGTTCTTGGTAATGTATTTTCGGTTGACAAATCCCCCTGCAGTATTCATGGAGTTGATGACAGGGTAATTTGGCCTTATTTTGATTTTTTTTGGGATTGTATTTCTCGATGACATTTTGATATACTCTAGAACTAAGGAAGATCATGTTTGACATTTGAGGATGGTGCTCCAGAGGTTGAGGGAGGAGAATTAGTATGCTAAGTTCTCAAAGTTTGAGTTTTAGCTTAATTCTATGGCATTTTTGGGACACGTGGTGTCCAAGGAGGGTATTTAGGTTGATCCAACCAAGATTGAGGTAGTTATAGGTTGGACGAGGCCTACTTCATTCACCGTGATTCAGAGTTTTGGGGGGGTTGGAAGGCTATTACAAATGGTTTGTTAAGATTTTCTCCACTATCAAAGCCCCATTAACTACATTGACTCGATAGGATGTGCATTTTTAGTAGTTTGATGAGTGTGAGGAGAGCTTTTAAAAGCTTAAGACTTTTTTGTCTTCGGCTCATGTGTTAATCCTAACCGAGGTGGGTGTGGGTTTTATTGTATATTGTGATGCCTCTAGAGTTGGTTTGGGTGGTTTTCTGATGCAGAAAGGGAGGGTGATCACCTATGCTTCTCGATAGTTGAACCCATGAGAAGAACTACCTTACTCATGATTTAGAGCTAGCAGCTCTGGTATTTATGTTTAAGTTATGGCATCACTATCTATACATGGTACATTTTGAGGTCTTCATTGATCACCGGAGTCTTCAGTTCATATTCAGTTAGAGAGATCTGAATTTAAGACACCATAGTGTGCTTGAGTTGCTGAAGGACTACGACATGACTATCCTATATCATTTGGAGAAGGCCAATGTGGTGTCCGATGCCTTGAGTAGGAAGACTTCGAGCATGGGGAGTCTTGCCGCGATCAATGTTGTGGAGAGACCGCTGGCTAGAGATGTTTAGAGGTTAGCCAACAATATTCTAGTTTTCCGATTTCAGAAGATAGTGGTAGTTTGATTGCTTTCATTGAGGCCCAGTCTTCTATGGTGGATTAGATCCATGAGCGTCAGTTTGACGATGAAAAGTTGTGTCTCATACAAGCTAAGGTGTTAAGAGGTGAATCCAATGAGGTTTTTCTTGATTCTGATGGTGTATTAAGGATCAGATGGTTTGATTCAGCTGAGATGGACTCCTTGCATACTAATGTACATAGACATGTGATGGATCAGATCCGTTTGATTCAGGATAGGTTTTTGATGACTGAGAGTAGACAGAAGAGTTATATAGATAAGCGAGTTCGAGCTCTTGAATATATGGAGGGTGATCATGTTTGGCTTAGAGTGTCTCCCATGAAAGACGTGATGAGGTTCGGGAAGAATGGAAAGCTTAGCCCTCGATTCATTGGCCCTTTTGAGATCTTGAGTCGAGTCGGAGAGGTAGCCTATAAGTTAGTCTTGCAACCAAGATTGTCAGTTGTGCATCGTTTTCTCCATGTCTCCATGCTTCAAAAGTAATGAGTCTCATGTGTTTTCACTCGATTTAGTAGTGTTGGGTCCAGATTTATCCTTTGAGGAGAAGCCTATAGTTATATTGGATAAGCATGTTCACGAGCTTAAGACCAATTAGATTGCTTCAATAAATGTGCACTAGAAGCGCCACTCAGTTGGAAAGACGACTTGGTAAACGGAATCTGACATGCGTGTAGATATCCTCAGATTTTTTAAGATTTAGGTACTTTATTTTACTTTATGTTCGAGGATAAACATGGTTTTTAGTGGTAGATAATGTTATGACCCGAATGGTCATTTTTAGAAATTTTCATAAAATTACCAATTTACCCCTTCGGAATGTTACCCCGAGTCATTTCTGATCAGTTTGTGAAGTTGGTTTTGAAAATTGAATAAAAGGTTGAGATTTTGGGAAGTTTTTAGTTATGCAAGGCTTAAGTTGGTTAAGAGTGGTTTGTGGTGTCAATAAAAGGTTTGAGTCTCGAAATGCAATTCTGTTACTTCCATTAGTTTTGGAATGTAGGATTTAGTGTAGGAGGGTTATCAGTTTCAAATTTGGAGTTGTTTCGTGGATTTGAGGTCTTAAGTTTAAAGTTTATAAAATTTTGTCGTTTGAGTTGACTTTGGTCAATATCTAGAGTTTGGATGCTTGGATCAAAATTTTGATAGTCATGTTGGGTTCGAGGGATGGTTTTTTGCCTAGGAGAGGTTTTGGTTGAATTTTCAAAGGTTCCGACCTTGGTTTGGTCTCTTTAGGTATTATGTTAGTTTAGTGCGACTTTCATGGATTTTGGGTCAAAGAGACCTCAGATTCGTAATTCGTTGATTCCATTGAGTTTGGAACATCGAGTTTAGTTGGGTAGCATTTTTGGTTTGTGTGTACAGGGTTCCAAACGAATCTCGAGGATCATTTTGAAGTTATTGGGTGTTGCTGAGTTACTACTGAATCTGGTGCCCACCATGTTTGCGGGTAGGCCACCATGTTTGCGGGTAGGCCACCATGTTCATGGAGGGTCATCTGGTTGGCCTCCCAGTTTTTGGAGTGAGTGTCGTGTATGCAGACTTTAATGACCAGTTAGTCTGCATTCCCCGATAGGGTCCACGTTCGCAGAAAGCCCCTGGACAGAATGTTTTCCAAAAATCAGAATTTCTTCCCATTTTCTCCAGTTTTAACCTCAGAAGCTCGATAGAGGTTATTTTGAAAGAGTTTTTCAAGAAACATCAATTGGGTAACAAATTTCATCTCCCCATTTTTATTGTTCACTAATTATTGCGAGATTTTGTCATTTAAATTGCTAATTTAGTTTCAAATGTAAGGAGATTTTTAAAAAACATAAGGTTTTGATTTAAATGGGGATTAGGACTGATTTCAACTCTATTTTTAAATAGTTTTTGCCGTTAGTTACCAAATGTTTTGGCTAACAATTTTATATTGAATTCCAGGTTTACCCTTCATTTTTGAAATTGGGTTCTTGGGGTATTTCGACCCCATTTCAAAAAATGTTGATATGGGTGTTGATAGTTTTGAATTCGTACTGTAAATTCTTATTTAAATAGCCTATGTTGATTTGAAGACCCAACGAAGAGGAAAGACTCAAGTTTTGGAGTGATTGATTCATTAAATTTAGGCAAGTAAACTTCTATACCTTTGTTAAGCATGTAGAATCTTGTACTTCCTTGTTGTATGTGTTGGGGAGTAATGAGAATTGGTGAAGGGATTCATGTAGGAATCGTATATGGTAATTTATGATGTGAATTTGCTAAGCAACTTAGGTTAAATGAGAATTTTGTTGATTTGTATGAATTGATCATATTATGGGCAATTGGCCAAATGAGATGAATTCTTCGATGATATGATTTGATTGACTATTGTTGGACAGTTTTGAGTTATCATCCTAATATATGATCATTGCACTATTATGTTTGCATTGATGTTGTACCACAATTGTGATAATATTGGTGAGGATGAGTTGAAATAGTGATGAGCTACATGTCGGTGGCAGAAACATTGAGTGGAAATAGGGATCAGACCACATGTATATGGCAGAAACACTGAAATGAAATTTGGATAGGGCCACACGCTCGTGGCAGATGCATGAACTAAGAAGTCCCACATGGGTTCCGAATTGAGATTCAGCGGATGTGTATCATAGGGACTGACATGCATCACTTTACTTGACATTGCATTTCATTGCACCTCATTTATCATTCGTGGACTTGTGAATACTTCTTTGGTGACCTTGTGATTGATCGACTTGATGTTGGTGTTGATAAAATGTACTGTTGAAGTGTTATTGTTGAACTATGTGCTACTTGAATTGTGAATTGTTAGGTTGGGCTGATTTCTATGTAGGTTGTAGTTTGTGAAGGTTCTGTTGGGTGTGATAGGAGTACCTATATTCTTCATTGCTTTACTTTGTTCTTAGAGGTTTACTTGCTGAGTAAAGTATTTTTGGCTACTCACCCCTTGCTTGTACACTTGTGTAGGTTTTGAGCCTGGATCATTGTGATACTCTTCTTCTTCTCTACTTCGTCCGAGGCTTTTCTATGGACACTTGAGGGGTAGCTACTTGTGATCTCAATGGGCCCTCTTGTTCCTTTATTATGTTCTTGTTCTACTTTAGAAACAAAGACATTTGAGACTTGTATTTTATTTCAATTCAGTTGTAATATATTAATGGCTAGTACACGTGACAATAAGATTTTGTGGGTGTTTATCAGATTGATTGAGTTATCCACATATATGTTTATTAATAGTCTATTTTTAAGAATTTCTATCGTTCTATTTAAGATTTAGGCTGACTTATTTTGGTAGGATAAGATGAGTACTACCACACCTATTTTTGGATCGTAACAGAATCCGTGCAATATGTTACTAGTGATTGTTGAGGAAGGTTATTTGTTTATTGACAACACAGTTCTTAGGGGTTTATTGCTGCATAATTGTCACAACTATTGGGTTGAGTTTATGGGAGCTCAAATCTTAGTTGCTTATTTATTGTTTTTTCTATTTATCATGATGAACTTGGTTTTATAAATGATGTTGGGTTTAATTTGGTATGGATGAGTTGGTCTAAGGCACCAATTTCATGTATTGTTCGAAAGGGGCCAAGGAGTTGGCATGTGAACTTGAGAGGAAATAGCAGGTTGGTTGATTTGGCATTATGGTAGAGTTGCATTCATGAATATTAATATGGTAGAAGGGTTAGGCTATGATTTAACATTATGATGGCATAACAGAGAGGCATGGGATCAAGGTGCATCAGCTATGACCTTTTATCTAGAAAGGGTAAGAGTATATGGATAGAGGCTTGGGGTTGTGTAGCTTTCATATTGCATGTTTTCTTCTGATTATCTATATTATATTTTGTGGTAGATTCAGATCGACCGATGATGTTTGGCAGTACATGCTGTTTGTAATAATACCACTCTTGCTATGTCATTTGGTATAGTCTGGTGGTGAATACGATGTTGATCTACGACAACTTTCATTTTCCTTTTTTTTGGTGGGACTTGTATCTTATTTTCTTGTATAAACTATACTCCTTTAATAATTCTTGTACATATTTAGAGTAGTTCTCTGGGGAGGATTTTTCGATCATTTGTAAAAGGTTTTTCATTTAAGTTGATGTTTTCATAAATCTTTAAGGTCTTAAAAGAATTTTGTAGTATTGTATTAATTTCTGCATGTTTTAATTCAAATTGGGTGGTTAGAGTTCTCTTATCTAGGTGTTAGATAGGTGTCCGCACGATCCGATGAATTGGATCGTGACATTATTAGACTATGTTTTTTTAATATTGACATATCAATTTACAGTAATCAATCAATCAGTCTATGGAAGTGCAGGTATGTCAAGTATAAATATTCTTTACGTGATTTGTTCAAAGATTTTGCTGCCGATTAGATCCTCTGAATTTACAATATCTCAAAGTCCATGGGTTCTGTAAAGAGTTTAAACCTTTGCTTGAAATTATTCAAGGCTATCTGCTCATACCATGCAAGAGAAGTATAGACTTGCCTTACTCAAATCCTATACTTGAAAGTTTTTAATTTCTTCCTCTTAATTCCAAAGGAGGATTTTTTGAAATTTTTAGGATCTATTTATGACTTTATGTAGGGATAAGTAGTTATAGTATTTGTGATTTATTCATGGTCTTTGGCTAAGAAGAGAATGATTTTCTTTAGTATTTGTAATGAATTATACTATTTTTGACATTTTATATCTTGTTTGTTCAAATTAGGTATAATCTAATACAAAGTATTGGACCCGTGCATGCACATGCATATCATATCTAGTTGCTCTAGTGTTACTTATTATTTGTTGGGAGGAACGTGACAGGTTTAGATTTGATGTCACCGTACGACCCCTTAGACGAGTCGTTAGTTTATTCTATCATGTACCATATTCAGTACAAGTCAACATCAACTTTACAAACTATACATGCAAAATTTGTATGACTGAATTCGAACACATGGTGTACGTACGAGTCCTATCTTATAGCATATATATCATTATGGTTGTAGATATAATTGAATGGCTACAAATATGACGTGCCCAAAATGTCATCATGATTATAGTAATCTTGATATTCTTCTCCAGTTAGTCATCCGGCTAAAGTAAAAGGTTTCACCACAAATAAAAATTAGTTGAGTCTCAAAATGTGTGTTATATATCAAATGGCAACAATTATCCGGTAAATAGATAATCCTTTTTAAGTTTTACATATCTGTATATTACATCCATCTAGATTCCTAAACTAATTAACCTATGACCATTTGTATCATATAGATAAATAATTAGGATATTTATAATAAGATTAACTATAAACATTTAAGAGGTAAGATTTACATAAGATGCAAAACATGCACGTGAGGCGCACAAAATACACATACGAAGCACTAATACTTAAGAAGTAAGATTTCTAAAATATTACTTATACGCGAAATTCTTTCATTGTCATATCAATTTACACCATTCTTGTAATGGACTCATAAATGTATTTTGTTTCTTTGTGGGTCCATTACTAACTTGCTTTTCAATAATAACAAACTTTCTTGACCAGATGCTCTGGACGATAGCAACCTGCAATATGGAATACCAGCGCTAAATCAACTGAACTGCATGCAACTTTGGCTCAAGCAATATCACTTACCCTATATATCTTCCATGTTTGCTTCTACATTTTAATTATATATACATATTTAGTAAATTTTTCTAATGAAGTCATGTCACATCACATTCCTCGAACCTTTCTAGATCCGCCAATATGGACGTATATCAAATTTATTCTTTTTTGTACAATATTCAGTACAAGAAGAAATAAATTTCACAGACGGTACATGTCATGTCTGTTTTAGTGAATTCAAACAATACGAGTCCTCCCGTGCAGTCATATATATCACCATGAGTGCATATATACTTGGATGACTATACCTACGACATGTCCTGAATGCCGCTATGTCTATAGCCAATTAGCTAGTGGATTAATATATTGGTATTTTATTTTGGCTTTTGATTGTAATAGATAACTCTATTTTCATTGTAATAGTTTTGACATGATATTACCAAGTAATAGATTTTTTTATTAAATTCGTTATGAATATTGTGAATATGAATTTAATTTGATATTCATTATTTCGTTTCTGTTGTTAATTATATAGTAGTATTATTGTTTGTTTCTCTTGAAAACCCTATTAAGGAGAAGAATATAAATCATTTTGAGTTTTAAGCAAAGATAAACTAAATGCATATACTAGTTTTATCAAAGATACCGTCGACGGTTACTTGACTCGATTCCAATACGACATAACTTATTGAGATATCTTCATTTTTCATCATTTCAGGTACCTGAACCTTTGCCAAGGTTTTATGAAGTGTTATGTTGTAGTTCTCTTTCAAAGCACTTACCTCATTATCATGACCATTTTGATAATTTGCTCCTTTCCTTCCTCAAGGAGTTTTACATTTGGAATCGATTGGTCTATCACGCTTCAGGCGTACCATAGACTCTGTCCTTCAATGACTATTTTATTAGAGCATTTGCAGCTTAATTAAAATATTTGGTTAGCAAATACATCTGGCAACTTATTTGCAATATTTTCCAAATGAATTATCTCTTGAACTTTAAGTTCACGTTTATTTTAATGAGGATCTAGATAATTCACCCCACACATAATTTTTAGCTGCTAATCATATCTCCCCCTAATGTAAGAAAATCTAACATTTACCCCCAACCTCACTTGGGGATCCATCTTTGTGTTAGGTGGAGCAATAAAATCATATGTGCACACATCAAATTTTTTGATGAAAATTTTTTGGTTCCTAACCCTGAACCAATTGTGATGGGAGAACCTTGTTGGCATTATGCGTACATGTTAAATAAACTCATCTCATACCAAATTTTATTTGAGAGATTTGTTCTCATAATCAATGGTCTAGCTATAATTGGAGGCATACAATTTCTGCTAAATCAACCAACATTATCAACATAATTTTATAGTTTGGAACTGTGCTCTTAATTTAACAATTCGAGCAAACAACCTTACAAAAATCAATTTGTAAGTTGATACAAATGCACATGTGACCATACCATAGATGCATTTATTAAATCATAATAGTAAGCGGTCCACATGGTAGGTGAACGGACCCATATTCACCTTTCTAGATGTTCCAAATAATTTCAGGGGATACAATCCCAACCTTAGTTGATACAGTTATCATTTTGTCATGAGAACAAGCAACAAAAAAATCTTGAAGAATCTTTTATTTCTTCGAACATATAGCCACATTAATTCTCAATTTCTTTTGCATCACATTTAAATCGGAATGGCCAACCGGTTATGCCAACTGATATTTATTCTAGTAAACTTCTAATTTACTTTTGCATGTGATTCCTTTATCATGCTCATATTTTTATTCAACAAACAAGAGAAAGACGGGTAACCTTTTATGTAAATATTCATAACCCGCTTTGATTGTAGTAATCTGAAGATATTTAATCTTTCAATAATTTACAGTCTCAATATAATAAAAAATTTTCAATTCCTCTGAAACATAAAAAGTTTCTTATGAGACTTACTACAACCTAAATATTATGAACTATTTTCATTTTCAGGATAGTAACAAATTAGTCCTTCCGAGACTCTTAATTAATTTTGTGTACTGCCACAAATTTCACAACACCATTCTTATGGTGACCATCTCCTTCAATGAGAAAATTATTATTATTGTCATGGTTAAAATTATTAAATGCAAGACTTATTTCTTGACAACCAATGACAAATTTGTGTTGCCACACAACAACATCTATTTTGGTCATGACCACAACCTTTATAGAAAAGAATTATTTCATTCTTTTTTCCTCCAATAGTTCATAATAAAACATACCACAATATTTGTGTAGTACTCAAAGTATATGAACAAAATGACCATTTATGTAAAAATATTTTTTTTTCAATATCTCAAACCTCCAGTAGAGGTGAGATGTGGCATTTATCCAACCATACATGTCCTTATCCATACAAACACAAATCACATTCTCTTCAACAAATGACCATAATCATTTGTACATGCTCCATAAGTTTTTATTAGTCATACTTTGACATTATCAAATTTATTTGACCCACCTCAACATAACTTTAAAAGTACTAAATGTACTACCACTTTGTATTTATTTATTTTGATGGAGGATTTACAAAACTTTCAAAGTGGGTTGCACCAACTCAATGTGCCCAATAACCTTTTATACCACTTTGATGGCAAAAAATTACCTTCACATTTGAAGGACCATCTTAAGAACCCATAATGTTCTTCTTTTTAATTACCACAATTGACCATTAACATTTTACCACACTCAAATTCATACATTTAACCACTTGTTATTTTCAGACACATTATGTCCTGCTACCACATTCACATAAGAGAATGGAGCAAATCAATTGGACAAATTTCCTGACTTTTATGAAGAGCATATCAATTTGCTCAGTCATTATTACATTGTCATTATATAACGTTGGGACTTGAACCCAACGTCTTACCCATAAGAAGGCATTTTAGGTCATTATTTGTTGGGACCCAACCCAATATTTTATCATCATGATACACCAGGACTCTCACCCGATGTATTACCCTCTTGGTGCGATAGGACTTGAATCATCCGTCTTACCCTCAATGAATGACATAATAAGTCAAATATAATAGGACTCACCATTGAGCCTTAAAAAATATTACCACTTTGTGATTAACATGCACAAGTAAATATAGAACAAAAGAAACACAATAAAATTATTATCAACAAAGTATGTACTAATATCTTAAACTTGTCAAAACACAGAGTTAGATATAGCATTATATTATATTATGTTTGGTGCACAATAATTAAGCTAGTGAATTATCATTATAAATCAAAGAATCAATTGCACACTAAGAAAATAATAATTCCAATTACACTAAAATAAAATTACTCACTACCACTACTCCTTATTCAATTCCATGTGAACCCAAAATATTTCACACACAAAATAAAATAAATTAAAAGCTTATGTAATAACCAAAACAGTGAGCATAATCATATATAAAATATAAAATAAGTTTCACATACAAAAGAAAGTATATATAGTCATAGGTGAAAAAAATACACAGTAACAATAATATTAATCATTCACCTTGTTCACAAGTAAAATATAAAATAGATTCCACAATAATTTACCTTGTTCTCGAGAGAAAAATAAACACAATTATTTTATCTTCTTTTATTTAATTTGCTTCAATCATGCAATGGTAGAACATTCGTGCTGATAACGTGTTGTAAAAATATAAGACAAAAGAACAATATAAAGATGAAGACAAGAAGAATATAAGACAAGAGGAACAATATGAGATAACTTTCTTTCTTTCAAGTGTACACCAAATCTTTAAGTCACTACAATATGAACTCTTATGCCTCTATTTACAGTGTAACATAGAGGCATACAAAAGGTTAGTCATAACCATGACATTAACATGAATATAATGGAGGAGGTTATGGAGGTGAAACGTTACAAGAATAATGGTCATAAATATGGAGGTTATCTTCATAATGGAGGGAAGTAATGGAGATAATTAGTTATAGTAACTTCTTGGTATAGTGAACATTCATACCATAATATTTTATAACACTATTCATACTATAATCCTTTTCTTCCTTATAAATACCATTCTGTTTACTTAATGAAAATTCTGAAACACTCCCTGAACCATTATTTCAGCAGTGGTATGATTTAACTGTCACTTGCATTCGATGTACACTGAAATCTATATATAATAAACAAAATTAGATATAGACAAACCCTCTCTATCGCTTAGAAAATTATTTATTTATTTCTCCTTTTTTTTTTAAAAAAAAATTCTTCATTTTTAATCAATAAATTTATTTAATAAAAATAAGAATAAATTCTATTATATTTATTAGTCTAATTATATCTCATGAGTTACATAAAACCTTCATCTCTTGTTTGGATGGTTGTTAAATACAATCTCTATTTAAAATGTTATTTTTTTTATATTTTATTATATCTTATTATTAAATTTATTGTTATGTATTGATAAAAAATATCATTTTGTGCAGGGAAAAATGTCTGAAATATATCCGAACATTGATTAAAATTGCAGTAACAATTCAAAACTTTCAGCAGGACCTATTACCCCCCTGCACTATTTAATAGTGTATTTTAAAGATATATAAGTGTCCAGCTGGACAAGTTATTATTTTTAATGATGCAATATTTATGATGTCCATGTGGGCACCTATATATCTTTAAAATACACTATTAAATAGTGCATGGGGGTAATAGGTCATGCCTAAAGTTTGGGATTGTTACAGCTATTTCGGTCAAAGTTCAGATATATTTCAAACCATTTTTTCTTTTATGTAATAATAAATTTTGTGTAATCACATATGTTATTGTTTGTCAGAAAAATTGGGCGAGTGCAAGTTAAGTTAAAATTTGTAAAATAGGAATAAAGGCACGTGAATTAGGTTTGATCTTATTTTCTTTCGTATGAGCTAATAATTAAAGAAAATAAAAATTATATTCAAGAGTGAAATTAAAAACGACTAGTTAAATATCAAAATTTGAAGATAAAAGATAAGAGAAATTATCTATTTAGAACTTGAGATAACTTGTTAAAGGTGCGGAAGATGAGATGTTCTCTATTTGGGCTTATATATAGGGAAAAATATCTTAAATAAACGTATTAAAAGGTTTGATGCATCATTACCTTCTCTATTTTCCCTCTCATTTTACCCCTGTTTATTACTTAATAATATATTATATCCTTTTACTATATCTTTTTATAATAATTTCATTTATATATTCAGAAATCTCTATAACAACATGTAACGATCTATTCAGTCGTTATTGAAACTACCGGTGGTAAAGGTATAGGAATCTCATTCGTCATAGGGTTAGGATAATTTTTTTGATATATAAGTACATTAGTTATGATTTAGGTCATACAATGCCCCTATCACAAAGTAAGTTGAAAGTGTTCTTACCGATTTAGTTTCAGGCTTAAATTTAAACTACGTTAAACGTTAAATGACCAAATTTCTCTATCTATAATAAATTAGGTGGCACATGACCAATCAAGTTAAAGGTCTATGAGTCTTCTTTCCAACTGCACCAAGTTTGCATCATTTGGAGTACAGAGTAAAATGTTATGACCGTTTTACCACAGATTGTATGTGCTGAAAAGTTGAGGTCTCTATAGAGGGAATCAAACTGCTACAACGGGCTACACGCAGTTAAATGCAATTTTATACCTAAAATGTTATTTTACTCCCAAAATTTATTCAATGGCAGGCGAGAGAAAGGGAAGGGCAATTTCTTCAGTTTTTCATTGATTTCTTCCTTCAAGGTAAGTCCCTCCATCAATTAAACACTCATTTGATTCCTTCTTCCTTAGAAAATATAACTGTGGCCTTAGGGGATAGTTTAAAATCATTCTAAATTAGGAAAAATTTGGGCTTATGAGGATTTTAGGGTGTAAGAAGTTGGACTAATCTTAAGAATGTTTGTTCTCGATTTGTTTGCCGCAATTCTCTAATGTAACCATGGAATTTGGTAGTTTTAGGTTAATTAAGAGTGGAAAACCCCTAGTTTGGGTGGGAAATTCATGATCTTGGCCTAGGGTTTGAAAACTTGGATATGATCTAGAAATATTTAGGCCATTTGTAATTGATTTTGTATTATACTATTATTTTAGACCAAGAACAAGCTAAAGTTTCACAAAAGGTGTCAAGGTTCGCAATAAGACTTCTACAGCTATTACTTGGCGCCCAGGTAGGTTAGGTTTTCTTAATCGAGTAGTTTAAACATGTTTCCAATTGCATGATTTTTTGTAGTTGACAGGAGGTTTCATGTCTAGGCCTTCGGGCATGGATTTTGGATGGTTGAAGGTTGTTGTTTATTGTTGGTAAGGTAGAAAAAGATAATGACTATGGATGGTTCTCTAGTTCTTGATTGTCATCCTTGATTTTTCTTGTTATGGTGACTTGGTGGTAATGGTAAGGTTAAGTGTTATGAAATTTTTGAGTTATAGTCATTTCTAGGACTTGTGGTAATCAAGGGGAACCCATATGTACTCATAATGGGATTCATTGTTGGACCATTGCTATATAGCTAATGGTTTTGTGTTTCCAGTTTATGTATGTATGCATGTCCACTAGTTTACTCTATCATTTTTACAATGGATGTTAGTGAAAACATAGGGAGACATATGAAATTGCATCATGTAGATAATCTCATGCAATCAATTGGTTATATGATTGTGGTCTATTGTTTTTAGTAATCCACGTCGCATAACTTAGATCATTCGTTGTTGGTTTCACTTTTTCTCCTGTCAAGAACCCGATTTTATTTCGTGCACCAATGCGCATCTCCATCAATTGTGACCAGAGGGAAAAATTTATTTCATCAAGAACAATACTCGTTGGTAAAGTTGAGTTATCGTGATGGACAATGACAGATTATGGAAGAGAGGTGGGTGTCTGGTCTCCTATTATGAAGAAAAAATTTATTCGGGTGTCGTTTCGATTTCAATTCAATGTTGGTGCTCTGATACCATGAAGAACAGTAAGAATAATGTTGCTAACTAAATTCTTCTGTCTATTATTCTTTTTATGATGTACAACTTTCATATATATACAAGTAACTGCTTACTAAGACTTCTACCTATTCTACGAAACAAATATATATACAAAGTAAAAGAGATATTCCCTTATTAGGAATCCCTACAATTATTATGGATCTCTATAATCATGATTTACTATAATCATGTTGATACTCCTACAATCATGCTAACAATGACAATGTGATTCTATATGGTTCTTCGGGAGTAAGAGGTTCATCTCATGAACCTTGTCTAGTAGTTCCCTTTTGCACAGTTTTGGGAGTACGATAACAACATAACCTTTGAGGAATCCCGTCTTGTCAATTCTATTATTTCATTCACCTGGGAGTGAACGAAGGATTTTATTTTTATTTACTCAGTAAGAATGTTGATGTAAGAGGGCATGTTCCTATTGCTCGGGTGTAGGCTTTATTTGTATTTACACTGATAAAGTATATAACTTAATATATATTTTGTTTATATATTGAATAGTAAATCACTCTAAGGAGAAAGTGAAATTACTAATCTTCTGACCTAGGGTTTCGAGTTATGCGTGGAATTATAAATCGATAACTAAACAATGTAATTGGTGTGTTGAATTTTATACATAACAACTAAAATACTACTAAATAGGGTACTAGTTTCGATACATGAATAATTAACTTCTTGCCAAGAACCAAACGATACACAAGTGTTCCTCTTCCTTGCCCAACCTCCACCCTCCCTACGAAAAATTTGTTCAATTGATAGCTTTATCATTTTGTAGATTTTAAAGTCTTTTTCATTGTGTCATTTCTTTAATTCAGAAGATAGGATTTTGGTGATAATTTTTATTTACGAAACTGATAATTTTAGAAGAGTCATTGGCGTTGTTCCTCGGTGGATCATAAATTGAAGAACGATTCTATGTTGTATTTTAGTACTTCTCCATATAATACGGACAATGTATCTTTTCTTAGATTTACTCCTAGCTACTAATTCCTTCATTTGGGCAAGATGACGATGTTCCCTTGATTTCACTTGTTCTCATTTCTGAGCTTTCACACAATTGATTTTTTACCATCAACTGATTTTGTGAAATTATATCATTCCATTCTTATTCTTTTCCTTTGAAAGAAGAGATGAATAATTGACATATCTGATTCCATAAGTTGAGCACAAGATATCAAACTTGAAAAAAAACTATTTTCATAGCAAATTAAAATAATCTTTCATGATCTCTAATTCCACAATAAATTTTCAACTGAAATGAAAAATACAAGCAAAAGCATAAGCAATTCAATATACTGCTATGAAGACTTAGACCTAAAACTTTAAGAATGGATCAACACCTCCAGTTTCCCAAATTGTCATCAGTTTCGTGTATCTCTTTACCAACATGATAATAGTTTCCCAAATCAACCCCATAAACCCATAGACAAGTCAAAAATTTCACGATGAATAGGGTTGATTATGTTAGGGTCATATCCTGCGATTCTCAAAATAAATAAGAAACGCCTCTCTAACATAATGATCTTAGTCTTCAATGCCTGACCATGAAATTTCAAGTTGGGAATTGAAGCCTCAATGTAATTGATAAAATTCTCTGAATAATTAGGATATGGAATCAGTCCATGATTGAAAAGGTAATGATAGATAGACTTCAAGATAGCTACATCCTAATAATAATCATAGTTTCCTGATAAGAATGAGGAAATAGTTTTTTCTAATGCTATATTTAAAGCCTATTCAGTTGACTAAAATAAATAAAATATTAATTGTATTAAATCTCACTTAAATTTTTAATGCCATGGAAGTCATATTTCTTTCTAGAACTCACTGTCTAACAAGTGGTGCATATTTACACCTTCATTTAATGGCCTGAATTTTAAAAAATAAAAATCAAAAGTATTTGTTTAATTTCAAAAAATATTACGTGGCTTTAAACAACTATCTCACCCATTTGATTTTAAAAAATAAAAATAATTTAAAATTTATGTTTGAATACCTTTTTTGATCTTTCTACATCATTTTCCATATTTTTCATATTTTTCATATTTTTCATATTTTTGGAGAATCAATTGGAAATTTTCACACTACGTAATATTATTATGCTTTTTGTTTGTGGAGTTGCAGTGCACCGGTCAGATTTTGTACATTTATTATCAGATATAAGTGGACGATAATTAAAAGCATCTGAAACTACAACATAACAAAAAATTTGCTCCAAATATTTAGCGGCAATCATATAATTATCGTTATATTATATTTAACGGAAATATAAAATTTGAGTACTTATAACAAACACTCTATAAATATCACTAAATGCTAAATATTTTGCGGCAAAAAAAATCTATTGCCACTAAATATCTCTTTTATTGTAATGTAATTAGGTGTTAGTCCTTAATACTAGTTTGTATTTGTTTTACAGCTCCTTTTTGTTCTCCCTTGTAATATTCTTTGTATCAGATTTATTTAACATTAAGTTTTGAATAATGATTTTAGTCCACTAAGTAATATGGACTCGTGTTCTCAGTTACATAAGAGAAAGAAATCTACTAACATTAGTAGCTTGCTAATATCAATCTTAATACTAAATAACTAAAGTAATGAAAAGAAAACATTAAAGAAATTTAATAAGCTATTAGAAATAATGAGAAAAAGTTCCTTTTTCATTAAAATATGCAAAAAGAAAAGATTAAAAAAAACAAGATCTCCATGAAGAGGTGTAAATCTCTCCCTTAAATATGCAATAATTATTCGAATAAAAAATAAAATAAAATACAACAGCCCTCTGCAAAATGCATAGGGTGGAACAATTTCAAATCATTACTTATACAATTATAATCATCAGAGCTTCTGCCGCCTTCATTCTTGTTCTATTCTTGGTTTATTTTGTGAGAGGGGACAAACTAAACTTTCAATGTAGATTTCCATCGTAAGAGCTTTACCAAATTTAGGAGACTTGCGAATTCCGATCGAGTTATCCTCTGAATTGTATATCATGAAAGTTGATTCCAACATAACCAAATATTCGCCACCTTTTGACAAACAAAAAGATTGAGAGAAAATAATCCATAGGATCTAGAGTATAAGGGATGGTAAATATTTTTATCCAAGATTCTTTATTCCCCTACTCCTTCATAGATCACACATCTACTTGAGCGGTCGGATTATTACAAAGCATTGGAAAATTACTTCCCAATGCTCCCAGCATGAGAATACCATCCCTTTCTCCATAACAGGATCGTTCCACCTTTCTTCATTTCTCATCAGCGAAATCAAAAGATGTAATGCTCCAACCCCTTTCGTAACCAAGACCAGCACTAGTAGCCCAGTGAAGCTTTCCATTAACAAACTTACCTGAACTAATTAATCGCGTCTCATTCTGAGGATAATCAGTTCTTCGCCAAGAATCATTATTTAGACTATAGATATTGACCTCATGAAAATCATGTTGATGACAAATATTAGTACAAATACGTACTACCTTATAATAATCATGGATTTCATCATATCCAAAATCATATAAGAAATGGATAACATCGCCCACTTTAGTTAAAAAATTAGGTAATTTCATGTACTATCTTATTGTTGGGTTCCATAGAAATAATGTTGTCTCCATATTTACGAGACAAATCAATCCATTTACAGAACCCTTATCCAAAGAATATCTACTAGAGTTTTTCATGGGATAATCCATATCGGATTCCTCAATAACAAACTCATAAAATAAATGTAACACCCCGCTATTTGAAAGAGCTAAAATTAGAAAGAACCATTTTTAGAAAGAAGGAAAATCTGAAATTTGGTAAGTAATTTTAAGTATGAGTTTTGGAAAGAAGGAAAATGAAAGGTCTTTGAATTATCTTTCCAACGCCATCAAGTTTGCTAATTTTCGAGTTCGTATGAGGGAGATATGCCCATTCGAAGTCGGGTTGTCTGGATAAGGAAAGTCAACCGGATTTTAGAAGGGTATTTTGGGCTTTTCATTACCCAATTAAGTTATTTCATTTTTAGTAATTTATTTGGGGTCTAAACTTATTTGGTTCAGTTTATGCATTACAAATTAACGCTAGGGCTTTTAGAAAAGAGTTCAAGAAGAGAAAAGAAGAGAAAAGAGGAGAAAGGTCAAGATTTCGTCGAGTTCTTGAGGATTTCATTACGGATTTCACCAAGGATTCGATCCTAAGAGGTATGTGAGACTTTCATAGCGGTGGGTTCGTTCACCCATGCGCCAATCATGTTTATTTCAGCGAAATTCGTTCTACAAAGTTAAAAGTTTGATGATCTTGAATTGTGTTCTTGAAATTGACTTTCATTCTAGAGTTAAGATGAGATTGATGAGTTCTTGAGGAAATCGTGTCTATTTTAGAGTTGTGTTTGATTAGATTCTTGTGTACATGTATTGGGTATCTGAATCTAAAGAAAAATTAAGAAAGAGAATCAAATTTAGGTGAATTGGGGTTAGAAAATGAAGAAGGAAAAAGTCGAGCAGATTTTGGCACGCAAGTCCGCGTCGCGGACTTGCTGCCCCAGTGCACAAAATCCCCTCTGCGAGACGGAGAGGACGCAGACTCCACTGTTTCAAAACTATTTTCGCGACCAAATATTAAAATACATCTCTGCATCATGGGCTTGCTCCCAGACAGTTTTTTCTTGACTGTTTCTCATGATTAGCTATCTAAAAACACTCCTAATGATCACGATATCCTTCCTATCACAAATCATAACCTTGAATTCATAATTCAAAATTCAAGGTAGAGTTAAGAGTCAAGTCTTGAGAGTTCTTCGAGTCATTTTAAGAAGTCTTTTACAAATCTTTTAAACTTGTTTTAAGACTTAAGCATTGAGATTGAGAAAGAGTAGAGCCGAGTTCATTGTCTTTACTAAGTATTCCCAAAGAGCAAATGTTTTCACATTTAAGATGAGAGGAAACACTGATTTTCAAATGAGTTTACATGAGTAGTTTTGAGTTCCATCTCTTTTAAGAGATACGTTTTTAACTAATAACCTCAAACACAGAGAAAGAGTTATGTTTTTAAACATATGAGCTTAGTATATTTTGGGAGTAGTATTGAGCATCGATATGGGGATGAGTTCATAATAACTCAAGTATTCATTAACGATGTAGCCAACGTGGGTAGAAAGGGTCATACTTTTTAGATGATTCCTTAATGCTTTATAGCATAGACTAGTGGATCCACTTAGTTGAGGCGTTCTATATCCCGGCACGTTATAGGACAGTTCTGGCAGCGTGAGCGAGACGTTGTATCATCACATAGCTCATAGTAATGGTTGTCGGTTAGAGAATCTCCCAATCAGAGTTTACTTTTGTATTCTTATATACAACTGAGATATTATTATATTTTCCAATACTTTGAGATGTTATCTACTTTTTTAAATGCTTATTAGAAACTGCATCTTTATTGTTGTTTATTTCTGCATTGAGTTGAGTATCCATGAGTTGAGTAAATCTGAGGTAAATGTTCCTTTCAGAATTCAGTTCAAGCTTATTTCATGTTTAGTTTTCTCCTCTCATGCTCATACATTCAATGTACTAATGCCATTTGGCTTGCATCATTTTATGATGCAGATACAGGTAACCAGGATTAGCATCCAGCGCTTCGTTGATCCAGTTGAGAATTCAGAGTCATTTGGTGAGCCTCATTACTTTTCGGAGGATCCCTTTTATCATGGTTGTTATCATTCCAGTTGTTATGATGATTGGGGGTCTTGTACTGATATCCTTCATGGTATTAGATGCTTCATAGATAGTAAGATGTTATTAGTTCATTAGTCTTGCTCATTTCAGTTGTTTTGTTATAAGACTTGAGTTGCCATATTGGCTAGTTGAATGTTTACTTTTAAAACATTCTAAGATTATCTATTGAGACAGTTCAGTTAAGATTGTATTTAAGTACATTTTATGTTGAGTAAGTCTTTCACTGAGAGTCTAGCCAGGCCAAGGGTTCGCTTGGGGCCAGCAATGGTTCTCGAGTGCCAGTCCCGCCCAGGGTGTAGGCTTGGGGCATGACAAACTTTGTATCAGAGCATAGAGTTCAAGAGTCCTAGGGAATCTATGAAGTCATGTCCGTAGAGTCCTAGTTATCGATGTGAAGCGCGCCACATCTTTACTTAGGAGGCTGCAACATTTAGGAACTATCTCACTTCTTTCATACTCATTTCGTGCGATAGAGTTTATCTCTATGAAAGTTCCTTTCTAACTCGTGTGTGTGCGTGTCTTTCAAATTATTCCTCCATGAAGAACTATCAGAGGTCGTCCCGCTAGGAGGAACGTTGATGACAAGGGGTACCTAATGCACTAGAATTGCAACCCCAAGGAGCGGTCACTAACGCTTAATTTCGGGAAGCTATCCAAATGTTGAGTCAAGTTGTGACCAATCAAGTTGGGCAACAGAGAGGAGTTCGACAGGAAGGGAATGATACCTCAAGGATCCACGAGTTCTTAAGGATGAATGTTTACTTTTAAAACATTCTAAGTTTATCTATTGAGACAGTTCAGTTAAGATTGTATTTAAGTACATTTTATGTTGAGTAAGTCTTCCGCTAAGAGTCTAGCCAGGCCAATGGTTCACTTGGGGCCAGCAATGGTTCTCGAGTGCCAGTCCCACCCAACGTATAGGCTCGGGCGTGACAAACTTGGTAGCAGAGCACAGAGTTCAGGAGTCCTAGAGATTCTATAAAGCCGTGTCTGTAGAGTCCTATTTATCGGTGTGAAGCGCGCCACATCTATAATTAGGAAGTTGCAACATTTAGGAACTATCTCACTTCTTTCATACTCATTTCATGCGATAGAGTTTATCTCTATGAAAGTTCCTTTCTAACTCATGCTTGCGCGTGTCTTTCAGATCATGCCTCCACGTAGAGGTGTCAGAGGTCGTCCCGCTAGGAGGAACGTTGAGGAACAAGGGGTACCTAATGCACCAGAAGTGCAACCCCAAAGAGAGGTCACTAACGCTGAATTTCAGGAAGCTATCCGAATGTTGAGTCAAGCTGTGACCAATGAAGTTGGGCAATAGAGAGGAGTTCGACAGGAAGGGGCTGATACTTCAAGGATCCGCGAGTTCTTATGGATGAGTCCTCCAGACTTCACCGGTTCAAGTGTCACAGAGGATCCGGAAAACTTTGTGGAAGAGCTTCAGAAGGTTTTTGAGATTATGCACATTGATGATGCTGAGAGGGTGGAACTAGTTGCATACCAATTGAAGGGTGTCGCTAGAATCTGGTTTGATCAATGGAAAAAGAATAGGGGTGAAGGTGCACCGATTGTGAGTTGGGCTGTGTTCGAGAGTGCTTTCATGGGGCGTTTCTTCCCCCGTGAACTAAGGGAAGCAAAGGTACGAGAATTCCTTACTCTTAAGCAGGAATCTATGAGTGTTCACGAGTACAACCTTAAGTTCACCCAACTTTTCCGTTATGCTCCGGAGATGGTTACGGATATGAGGAGTAGGATGAGTCTGTTTGTTGCTGGGTTTTCTGGTCTGTCAAGTAAGGAAGGCAAGGCAGCTATGCTGATAGGTGATATGGACATAGCGAGGTTGATGATTCATGTGCAGCAAGTTGAGGAGGATAAGCTAAGGGATAGAGAAGAGTTCAGAAATAAGAAAGCTAAGACGTCAGGGAATGAGTCCGGGCAGTAGAAGAGTAATGCCAACCAGTCATCGTTCCAACAAAAGCAAAAGGGACCTGCTCCATCATCTGCTAGTGCACCTGCACCAAGGAACAGAGGTGAGTTCAATAGTAAAATTCACATAATTTCAAAGCTAGACTTGCACAATCTCAAGGTATTGTGGCACAAGGAGGTAACTAGGCTCCTACATGTGCTAAGTGTGGTAGAAATCACCCCGGAGCGTGTCGAGATGGCTCCACTGGTAGTTTCAAGTGTGGTCAAGAGGGTCACTTCATGAAAGAGTGCCCTAAGAACAGGCAGATCGGTGGAAATAGGGGCACTAGAGCCCAATCTTCTTCAGTTGCTCCAACAGAAAGAGCTGCACCTAGAGGTGCTACTTCGGGGATCGGCGGAGGAGCAAACCGTCTATATGCTATCACTAGTCGCAAAGAGCAAGAGAATTCTCCATATGTTGTCACTAGTATGAACAAAGTCTTTATTATTCATGTTTATTCTTTGCTAGATCCAGGAGCGAGTCTATCTTTTGTGATTCCTTATATTGCCACGAATTTTGATATTCTTCCTGAGCAACTTCTTGACCCCTTTAGTGTTTCTACACCTGTTGGTGAGTCTATTCTAGCTAAAAGAGTTTATTGTAATTGTACCATTTCTGTCAATCACAAGAGCACCATGGCTGATTTAGTTGAGTTAGACATGCTAGATTTTGATGTCATTCTAGGTATGGACTGGCTTCATGCCTATTATGCGCCTTAGTCGATTGTAGAACTCGAATTGTTAAGTTCCAGTTTCCTAATGAGCCAATTATAGAATGGATGAGTAGTTCAGCAGTGCCTAAGGGTCATTTTATTTCATACCTTAAGGCGAGAAAGTTAGTTTCCAAGGGGTGTGTCTATCACTTAGTCCTAGTTAATGACTCTAGTGTTGAAACACCACTTATTCAGTTAGTTTCAGTTGTTAGAGAGTTTCCTGAAGTCTTTCCAGATGATCTTCCCGGAGTCCCTCCTAAGAGAGAAATAGACATCAGTATATATATCCTTCCCGATACTCATCCTATCTCGATTCTGCCATATAGAATGGCTCCAACAAAGTTGAAAGAGTTAAAAGAGCAGTTGAAAGATCTCCTTGAGAAGGGTTTTATTCGACCAAGTGCCTCACCTTGGGGTGCTCCGGTCTTATTTATTAGGAAGAAGGATGGTTCTTTTAGAATGTGCATAGATTACCATCAGTTGAACAAGGTTACTATCAAGAATAAGTATCCTCTTCCAAGAATTGATGATCTCTTCGATCAACTTCAGGGTGCCACTTGTTTTTCTATGATAGACCTCAGATCTGGCTATCATCAGTTGAAAGTAAGAGAAAGTGATATCCCTAAGACAGCTTTCAGGACCCGCTATGGTCATTATGAGTTCCTAGTTATGTCCTTTGGTTTGACCAATGCTCCTGTGGCATTCATGGACCTTATCAACAGAGTATTCAAGCCTTATTTAGATATGTTTGTTATCACATTCATTGATGACATTCTAATCTATTCGTGGAATGGGGAAGATCATGCTAGTCATCTCAGAACATTCCTTCAAACCCTCAAGGATAAGGAGTTATATGCTAAGTTTTCTAAGTGTGAATTTTGGCTTGAGTCTGTGGAATTCTTAGGCCATATTGTTTCTGGTGATGGAATTTGAGTTGATACTCAAAAGATAGAGGCAGTGTAGAACTGGCCTAGACCCATGTCTCCAACTGATATTAGGAGTTTCTTGGGATTGGCCTGCTATAATAGAAGGTTCATCGAGGGGTTCTCATCTATTTCATTTCATTTGACCAAGTTGACTCAGAAAACAGTTAAGTTTCAATGGTCGGAAGCTTGTGAGAAAAGCTTTCAGGAATTGAAAAAGTGGTTGACTACTACCCAGTGTTGACCTTACCAGAGTGTACGCAACGTTTTGTGGTATATTGTGATGCGTCCAGAGTTGGATTGGGTTGTGTATTAATGCAGAATGGCAAAGTTATAGCTTATACCTCCAGACAACTTAAGGTTCACGAGAAGAATTACCCAACCCATGATCTAGAGTTGGCTGCCGTGGTATTTGCGTTGAAAATATAACATCACTATATTTATGGTGTTCATATGGATGTGTTCACCGATCACAAGAGCCTTCAGTATGTTTTTAGTCAGAAAGAGCTTAATCTCAGACAGAGGAGGTGGTTGGAGCTACACAGGGATTATGACATAAGTATTCTCTATCACCCAGGTAAGGCGAATGTTGTTGCTGATGCCTTGAGCAGATTGTCTATGGGTAGCACCACCCATTTTGAGGAAGACAAGAAAGAGTTAGCAAAAGATGTGCATAGACTTGAACGATTAGGAGTCCTCTAATGGATTCCAGTGAAGGAGGAGTAGTGGTGATGAATGGGACTGAATCATCATTAGTGTCCGAAGTGAAGAGAAACAAGACCAAGATCCTATTTTGCTTGAGTTGAAGGCAAATGTTCATAAGCAAAAAGTGATGGTCTTTGAACAAGGGGGAGATTGTGTATTGAGGTATCAAGGTATATTGTGTGTACTAGGGGTGGATGAACTTCAAGAGAGAATCATGGAGGAAGCTCATAGCTCCAGATATTCTATCCATCCGGGTTACACAAAGATGTATCATGATTTGAGAGAGCTTTATTTGTGGAGTAGTATGAAGAAGGGCATTGCAGAGTTCGTTGCTAAGTGTCTGAATTGCCAACAAGTAAAGGTAGAGCACCAAAGGCCCGGTGGTATGGATCAGAATATAGAGATTCCGGAATGAAAATGGGAGATGATCAATATGGACTTTATTACAGGTTTGCCACGGTCTCGCAGGCAGCATGATTCCATTTGGGTCATTGTAGACCAAATGACTAAATCAACCCACTTTTTACCGGTAAAGACTACCCATTCAGCAGAGGATTATGCCAAATTATATCTTCAAGAGGTAGTCAGACTTCATAGAGTTCCAATGTCGATTATTTCAGACAGAGGTGCACAATTTACCACATAATTTTGGAAGTCATTCCAGAAAGGTTTGGGTTCGAAGTCAAACTTGAGTATTGCTTTTAATCCTAAGACTGATGGTCAAGCAGAGCGCACTATTCCGACTTTAGAAGATATGTTGAGGGCTTGTGTGATCTATTTCAAGGGTAATTGGGATGATCACTTACCTCTCATAGAGTTTGCTTACAATAATAGTTATCACTCTAGCATCCAAATGGCTCCTTATTAAGCTCTTTATGCGAGAAGATGTAGATCTCCTATTGGATGGTTTGAAGTTGGTGAAGCTGGGTTGATAGGAACAGACTTAGTTCATCAAGCTATGGAGAAAGTGAAGGTTATTTAAGAGAGATTGAAAACAGCGCAGAGTCGTCAAAAATCTTACACCGATGTTAGGAGAAGAGACTTAGAGTTTGAAGTAGATGATTGGGTTTACTTTAAAGTTTCACCCATGAAGGGTGTTATGAGGTTTGGTAAGAAGGGGAAGCTTAGTCCCCGCTATATTGGTCCTTACAGAATATCCAAGAGGATCGGCAATGTAGCTTATGAGTTAGAGCTACCCCAAGTGTTAGCAGCGGTTCATTCGGTATTTGATATTTCCATGTTGAAGAAGTGCATGGACGATCCTTCACTTATCATACCTACTGAAGATATTGGTATTATGGATAGCTTATCTTATGAGGAGATTCATGTTCAGATTATAGATCGTCAGGTTCGCAAGTTGAGGACCAAGGAAGTAGCATCAGTCAAGGTTCTGTGGAGAAATCAGTTTTTTGAAAAAGCTACTTGGGAAGCTGAGGAGGACATGAAGAAGAGATACCCACGTCTCTTTGAGTCCGGAGAAATTCCAAATTAAGGTACTAATCCTTTTCTTGGCATTTACTTTAAGTTGACTTGTTATGTTTACATTTTGCTTGTTGGTGTTTAAGCTAGATGTTAGATGTTACACCCTTAGCCTACTAAGAGTAATCTCATTCGATAATGAATGTTCTCAAGGGGGAGATATTGTAACACCCCACTATTTGAAAGAGCTAAAATTAGAAAGAACCATTTTTGGAAAGAATGAAAATCTGAAATTTGGCAAGTTATGTTAAGGATGAGTTTTGGGTAAACTTAAAATGATCATAACTCCTAGTACAGGACGAGTTAGGTGAGCTACAAGATATGAAATTAAAGGTCTGTGAATTATCTTTCCAACGCCACCTAGTTTGCTAATTTTCGTGTTTGTATGAGGGAGATATGCCCGTTTAAAGTTGGGTTGTCTGGATAAGGAAAGTCAACTGGATTTTAGATGGGTATTTTGGTCTTTTCATTACCCAATTAAGTTATTTCGTTTTAAGTAATTTATTTGGGGTCTAAACTGATTTGGTTCAGTTTATGCATTCCATATTAACGCTAGGATTTTTAGAAATAGTTCAAGAAGAGAAAAGAAGAGAAAAGAGGAGAAAGGTCAAGATTTCTTCGAGTTCTTGAGGATTTCACCAAGGATTCGATCCTAAGAGGTATGTGAGACTTTCATAGCATTGGGTATCGTTCACCCACGCGCCAATCATGGTTAGTTCAACGAAATTTGTTGTAGAAAGTTGAAAGTTTGATGATCTTGAATTGTGTTCTTGCAATTGGATATCATTCTTGCGTTGAGATGAGATTGATGAGTTCTTGAGGAAATCGTGTCGATTTTAGAGTTGTGTTTCATTAGATTCTTGTGTACATGTATTAGGTATTTGAATCTAAAGAGAAATTGAGAAAAAGAATCGAATTTAGGCGAATTGGGGTTAGAAAAAAAAAGGAAAAAGTCAAGCAGATTTTGGAACGCAAGTCCGCGTAGCGGACTTACTCCCCCATTGCACAAAAATCCCCTCCGCATCGTGGAGAGGACGCGGACTTCACTATTTCAAAACTATTTTAGTGACCAAATATTAAAATGCATCTTCGCGTCGCAGACTTTCTTCCAGACAGTGTTTTCTTGATCGTTTCTCATGATTAGCTATCTAAAAATACTCCTAATCATCACGATATCCTTCCTATCACAAATCATAACCTTGACATCATAATTCAACATTCAAGGTAGATTTAAGAGTCAAGTCTTGATAGTTCTTCGAATCATTTTAAGAAGTCTTTTAAAAATCTTTTAAACTTGTTTTATGACTTAAGCATTGAGATTGAGAAAGAGTAGAGTCGAGTTCATTTTCTTTAAAATATCAAATGGGGACTAAGTATTCCCAAAGAGCAAATGTTTTCACATTTAAGATGAGAGGAAACACCGATTTCCAAATGAGTTTTCATGAGTAGTTTTGAGTTCCATCTCTTTTAAGAGATAAGTTTTTGAGTAATAACCTCAAACCACAGAGAAAGAGTTATGTTTTTAATCATATGAGCTAAGTATATTTTGGGATTAGTATTGAGCACCGACATGGGGACGAGTTTATAATAACTCAAGTCTCCATAAACCATGTAGCCAACGTGGGTAGAAAGGGTCATACTTTTTAGATGATTTCCTAATGCTTTTGAGCATAGACTAGTGGATCCACTTAGTTGAGGTGTTCTATTACCCGACACATTATAGGACAGTTCTGGCAGCGTGGGCGAGACGATGTATCATCACATAGCTCATAGTGATGGTTGTCGGTTAGAGAATCTCCCAAACTGAGTTTACTTTTGTATTCTTATATACAACTGAGATATTATTGTATTTTCCAATACTTTGAGATGTTATCTATTGTTTTAAATGCTTATTATAAACTGCATCTTTATTGTTGTTTATTTCTGCATTGAGTTGAGTGTCCATGAGTTGAGTAAAGCTGAGGTAAGTGTTCCTTTCAGAATTCAGTTCAAGCTTATGTCATGTTTAGTTTTCCCCTCGCATGCTCGTACATTCAATGTATTGATGTCATTTGGTCTGCATTATTTTATGCTGCAGATACAGGTAACTAAGATCAGCATCCAGCGCTTCGTTGATCCAGTTGAGCATTCAGAGTCATTTGGTGAGCCTCATTGCTTTCCGGAAGATCCCTTTTATCATGGTTCTTTTCATTTCAGTTGTTAGGATGATCGGAGGTCTTGTCCCGACATCCCTCATAGTATTAAAGGCTTCATAGACAATCAGATGTTATTAGTTCTTTAGTCTTGCTCATTTCAGTTGTTTTTTTATAAGACTTGAGTTGCCACTTTGGCTAGTTGAATGTTTACTTTTAAAACATTCTAAGTTTATCTATTGAGACAGTTCAGTTAAGATTGTATTTAAGCACACTTTATGTTGAGTAAGTCTTCCAATGAGAGTCTAGCCAGGCCAAGGGTTCGCTTGGGGCCAGCAATGGTTCTTGAGTGACAGTCCTGCCCAGGGTGTAGGCTCGGAGCGTGACATAAAGACTTAAGGGAACAATCCTTCAGATTATTTTCAGGATGGACAGTCCTCAACATAAGCCTATGGTTGGTGTAGTCTTTTTTATTAGATGATAAAATAATATGAGACTTGATAAACTTAGGGCTACAGATCAAAGCAAGCCAAGTTTTCGAAACAGACCTGAACCGCAAGAGAGACTTCATCGGAAGCCTTAAAAGGATTTCAATAATGAGATCAAAGAAAATTAAATTTTTTTGTTCATCAACTTCTGAATTTTCTTGCTTTACTTCACTATTCTCTCCATTTTGTTCTTTACCAGGTAGCATTTTGATATGGTGATTCTTTGTAAATATGTTGGAACTCATAAAGAAAGAAAGAAAATATAAAGAAAATTTGGAGCTGATAAAGAAAGAAAGTAATTATATTACCAAAAAAAAATCACATTTGGAAAAAAATTAAATGTTATTATCTTTTTCAAAATGATGACTAATTTTTATTTACTAAATGTCTAAATTTTTTAATGCTATTAGATTATTATTACATGTAAATTTATGATGAGACAATAGTGAAGTCAAGATGTAAATTAGTGGTCAACAAATTTGGACTAAGGTATAGCGAGACCAAATTAAATGTTAAAGAGGCTAAAAATGCTAAGAGTTATATTTCCATTATTGGTGAAATCATTGGTGGATACATAGACTAATTAGGTACATGTATAATTGGGAGTACCAAATATACGGTAAATTAATTGAGTGCACGAAAGTTGTCTTGCGACCAATTTTATAGACATTATGAAATATGAAGCATTAGGTTCATCTAATCCCACAATAAAATGCAAATATCTAAGAGACATGTTGTTTCAAGATAGGGAGTGATACCAATCAATTGTAGATTCTTTACCCGTAAAATCTTAAATCTTAAAATTGATTTGTTCATGCACTATCTTCAAGCAAGCATACATGTGCCCGCCAATTATTTTGTGCTCATATAGAAAAATTTAAAAATGTGACCATTGACGTGAAACCAAAATATTGACTGTATAAGTTTCTAAAGTACGAAAATGAATTTGACCGTATAAGTTAATATAGTAATGAAATAAATTCACTATAGTGGGGACCTTCCTGTTTGAACTATCTATGACAGACGTTTCACCAGCTAAAATAAATCCAGGATAGAAATTAACTTTATTTATTCTCATTTCCACTTTAGGTCTCAGTGTATATCGATTAGACATCAAAGAGATTCTGATGCACTAAACTCTCGTTGTGCACAGGGTCCTATGAAGGGTCGGACAATAAGGAGTCCACTATAGAGGTTGTTCCAATGACCTCCTAGTCATAGGAAGACAACTCATACCGTTATGCTAAGACTCCCCTTCAGTCGATACAAGAAAAAACTACCAGTAATAATTTATGCTCATGTATTAAGACGGAAAATGTAGTCTTGTTGATGGGCTTCAATTCATAAAATTCAGGCATGGGACCTTTTTCTTTTTCTCCAATTTTTGGAGATACACACTTCAATTCATACAGTTCAGATGCTGGGAGTTTTTCTTTTTCTGTTGCTTTTTGGTCCTCTATTTTGTCTACAACTTTATATGTTGTAGATTCAGAGATGATTGATTCTTTATTTTGTAGATCGTTGTTGAAGTGATCGTGTGGAGGAGAGGAGATAGGTGACCAAACTTCAGATTCTTGATTTTGTTCTGAAGGTAGCATTTTGGATATGATGATTCTTTGTGAAAATGCTAATGAGAATGAGGAGATGGTTTTTTTTATTGCTAGATTTATAGCCTATTCACTTGACTAAAATAACAAAAATATTAATTGTATTAAATCTGACTTAAAATTTTCATGCCATAAAAGTCTTATTTCTTTCCGTAACTCTATCTATATATTTATAGTAGATCATTTAGTTAGTTAGACATTAAATGACCTTTTCAGGTTAGAAATCTACTAATCTGTCATGATTTATGGCTAGTCAAAATTTGACTTATATCATATATTACAACACATAGGAATGTCCTCATGCATAGCCATACGTCATCATCATGATATCATATATTATATACTATATCATATCATATTTTATACTAAAAGTGGAAATCTCCTCACTTCAAATTTGAATTCAATTTTCGCCCTGCACTGAATTAAAATCTAATTAAATATTTAATTAAATGGTCATATTTTATTTACGTAAAAAAGGAAGTAGAAGCCTAACATTTGCATTTTAATTCCTTCGTTATTTCTAATTAATGCGAACTTACTCAATTAGAAAAAAAACTTTTCATTCTTATTCCAAAACTATGAAGAAATTGAGGAGTTGTAATGAACTCAAATATAGATTATAGGCCAAAGTCATCTGCGTAGTTAAAAGATAAAATACTATATATATGGCATACTCTTCATTTCTATTTAATGATGCACGAAAAATTGTGATCATCTGAGAATGTGGAAAAATTATTCAACTAAAGGAGTTACCATTAGTCTTTTTCAGTGAATTGAAAAGTCTAAAGCAAACTACTTCTAATAACTTCCGGTAGAAATTTGTACGATTCAATTCAATATTTTTTTCTCTCGAATTTGATGATCAATTCATTTATTCCAAAAATAAAGTACGTAGCATGTTGATATACCGTGAGTTTACGGTATTTTTGATACATTTCACTTAGAAGTTGTGTGTGTCTTGAGCTATATTCTGTTACAATTAATGTTTATGTACTATGTTTGCAGGAAATAGGCTTGGACGTGGTTGATGGAGATGAAAGCTGAAATTATGCAGAAGGGGTCACCCACGGAAGTGATCCACGAACCGTAGGTCCTTTGACGGACCGTCGATGGGCAGGCGTAGATGGAGCATCAGGGAAGTCTGACTAAGTGTGGAACTACGGAGCAACTAACGGACCGTAGGTCGACCCACGGGCCGTCCAGCACATCCATCGTTGATTATCTAGGAGTTGAAGTTCCAGTACCTGATGAAAAATCCTAAGTATGGAGCCACGGAAGGGGACCTGCAGACCATAGGTCGACCCAAGATCCGTAGATCGAGTCATCGAATGAAGCTGCGTTCCAGAAGCTTATTTCCTTATTTCGTTTCCTTTTAATTTGAGACTTATTTTTCTATAAATAGGAGTTATAAACCTCATTTTTGGGGTGAGACATTATTGTAAACTCTTATTTTTTGGTGTTTTGGGAATTAACTTGCAAACTTTAGCAATTTGATTTCCGGAATTCGATTGATAAAATTTTGACTTTGAATATCAATTCAAGATTCGGGTTTTCGTCAATTCATCTTGCAAGTTCATGAATTCTTTTTACCCGATTATGAATTGTGTTCTTTCAAGAATGAGTAGCTAAATCCACAACTAGGGTTGTGGGAACCATGAGCAATTAATAAAGTATGAATAATAATTAAGTAATTCTTGAATAGTGTGCATGCATGCATTGTTAATTCTTTCGCTTAGAAGTCTTTTTAACAGTTGGAAACGTTAGAACCCACCTCGTTTCTACTTGTCGGAGCAAGGAGGTAGCTAATGAGAAAAGAATTAACAACAGAGATTTACTGGATGCTATCTAATAGTCTAATGTCAATTGGTACAAGGGTGAAAACTAAGCCATACATTGATGTGATGTCTAATCTGAGGTAAAGGTAAGGGTTAGTAAAGCACACACTCGTAGTCGGACCAAGGTGCGTAGTGACATTCCCTATTTGGAGGACCAATCACTTAGGGATACATAACTTACCAACTTTGCATGTAAAACACTAGGAAAGGATTACTATTATTAGGATTACCGCCTTAAGAGCTTATGGAGAACACATATACCCTAGTTTCTTTCTTATATTGATAACAACAAAGTTGAATCTTGCTTACTTGTTACTTAATTAACAATTTGTTACTTGCTTATAAAATCCCCCCTTTCTTTACTTGTCTCAGAAATAATTTGACTAAACGGATATAATAGTGAGTTTAGTTTAAGTCTAAACCATTTTCCTCATGGGATCGACCCCAACCTACAAGTTGGGTTCTTTACTTGATAACGATCGCTTATACTTCTTTAGGGAGGTGTAATTTGAGTGTATCAAATTTTAGCGCCGCTGCCGGGGAATTTGGCTTTTAGATTAAGTTTCACTACATTATTGAACTTTAGTCAAGTATTTCCTTATTTTACGTTTGGTTTTTGTTTTTGTTTTTGACAGGTTTCTACTCTAGTGTATGCCAAGTACACGGAGTCGAGGCGAACCAATGACCCCCTACGATCCAGAGTAAAGTAAAACTTTGAGAAAAATGAAAAATCAAGGGGTCCAAAATAATCCAATCAGAGAGGATCTTAGAGATGGAGTGGAATTGCAGCCTCCAGGAGTTATTAATGTGCCCGCTCAGTTTCGTGGTGGTAATCTAATCGGAAATGCAGAAAGGGTTCAGAATCTACCAGCATCGAGGATTTGTGAGCATTACAGGGCTGATTATGATGTGACCACCTCAGATGGTCCTATTTTTCTTCCACCTCTACCTCTAGGTCACACATTCATGGTCACTAGCAGTTTGATACAGATGCTTGCAGTGAGAGGGTTGTTTGATGGGTTGGTTTCGGAGGATCCCTATGCTCATATGGCTAAACTTTCCAGTGTGTGCAAAATTTGTGTTGGGCGACCATAGTTAGATACGGATATCATCGGTCTGAGGGTCTTTCCACTATCTCTGACTGGAGATGCTGCTATGTGGTTTTCTGAGTTACCATACAATTCGGTCTATACATGGGACCAAATGCATAAGGTGTTCACAGCAAGATACTTTCCTGTGTCCAAGAAGTTAAATCATAAAGATAAAGAGAACAACTTCGCTGCATTACCAGGAGAGTCAATAAGCAGTTCTTGGGATAGGTTCATCGGGTTCATCAGAAGTGTACCAAACCACCGCATTGATGATGAGTCTTTGAAGGAGTATTTATATAGAGGGAAGGATGACAATGGAAGAGGCGTGCTAGATACTATTGCCAGAGGATCATATGGTGAATGCACCTTTGAGGAGATAGCTGAGAAGATTGAGCGGATTTCCCAAAACAACAAATCCTGGAGCACTAGAAAGGCAAACACTAATAGGACCACGTTCGATGTTCAATCCGCACCCAACAAAGCCAATGATGACATTCGGGAAGAGATGGAACAGATGAGAACATAATTGTGTTTGGTACTAAAGTATGTGAGTGGGAGTGCGGAAAAGGTAAATGCGGTGAATTATCTAACTAGGTCTCCACCACCACCAGTTGAGGAGTGCTACTATGAGGAGGATGCAAATTTGGTGAATGATCAGACAGGGGGTTTCCGATCCAACGCCCAAGGTTCCAAATCGGATAATTGGCGCCAAGGTCAAGGAAACCAAGGTCGGAACTATGGAGGCTACAATCGTGAGGGTAACTATGTCTGGGATGGGAACTACAATCGTGATAAGAACTAAAACCAGAACAACTATGGCAAACAGAATGATAAGGCTGGTCCCTACGTCCCTCCTGGTAATAGATAGTCTGGTAATAGTATGTCACGAATTGAGGATATAATGCAAAAGATGATGCAGCAGTTTGATGAAACTGATGAGAATTTGAAAGAGATGCGAAATGACTTTTCTGGAATCGGTCAAAAAGTTGATGCCCATGCAGTGTCAATCAAGCAACTTGAGCAGCAGTTTAGTCAGTTGTCCTCCACTGTGAATCTACGTCAGCCTGGCACACTTCCTAGCAACACCATCCAGAATTTGAAAAATGATAGGCATTGTATGGCAGTCACTACTCGCGGAGGAAAGCAGACCATAGACCCTCACATGTCGTCTGAGGTTGAAAAAGTGATAGAGAAGGATAAGGATGAGATTGAGGTTACTGAAATTCCAAAAGATGATATTGCAAAGGAAGCCGAGGTGACCCAAAAAGTTGTTCCCATGCCTATACCTCCACCTCCATTCCCGTGGAGATTGGTGAAAAAGACCGAAGAAGGAAAATACCACAGGTTCATAGCTATGCTGAAGCAACTGTCCATAAATATCCCGTTAACAGAAGCTTTGGAAAAACTGCCTGGGTAAATTCATGAAAGATTTGGTGACCAAAAAGAGGGCTGTTAGTTTTGAGAATGAAGAGAGACTGCAACATTGTAGTGCTATTGCCACTAGGTCACTTGTGCAAAAGAAAGAAGACCCTGGAGCTTTCACTATTCCTTGTACCATCGGGAAGTTACACTTTGCGAAAGCCTTGTGCGACTTGGGGGCCAGCATTAATTTGATGCCATTGTCTATTTATAAGAAATTAGGTTTAGTAGCTCCGAAACCGACTACTATGTGTTTACTTATGGACGACAGAACTGTGAAGAGGCCCGTTGGAGTGCTCGAAGATGTCCTTGTAAAAGTGGGGTCGTTCATTTTTCCGGCAGACTTTGTGATACTCGATTGTGAGGTTGATTTTGAGGTTCCCATCATCTTAAGGAGACCATTCCGTGCTACTGGGCGTGCCTTAGTCGATATTGAAAGAGGGCAGATGAAGTTCCGACTGAATAATGAGGAGGTCACTTTTAACATATGTAGGTCTATGAAGCAAGAAGCTGATGTTAAGTCGGTATCAGTAGTGAATCATACTATGGAGCAAAAGTCTGAAGTGCCTATTGAGGAGAGGATAGGTGTTGATGCACTAGCAGCGGTAACACTGAATTGTGACAGTAATGATATTGAAATCATGAATGAGCTTGATGAGTTTCACCTAAACGTACATGAAAGTTCAGCCTTGTACAAAAAGGAGATGAAGAAGTACCATGATCAAAAGATTGAAAAGCGTGAATTTGTTGTGGGTGATCTGGTGCTTTTATTCAACTCAAGGTTGTGCCTGTTTCCTGGCAAGCTCAAGTCCAAGTGGACCGGGCCATTCAAAGTCACACAAGTATTTCCACATGGAGCGGTCGAGCTCGAGAACAAGGAGGGAACAAGGTTCAAAGTGAATGGGCAGAGGCTCAAGGTCTACATGGGTAAATCAGAGAGAGTGCAAGAAGTCATTGAGGCCTACTATCTTGATGAAGTCTGAGTATTCAAGGTGTCTGCATCGTGCCGCGACGTTAAATCAAGCGCTGCTTGGGAGGCAACCCAAGATGTACAATCTAGCCAACTATAGGTTTTTCTTTTCGATATAGGAGTTCTCTTCTTTTATTTTGATTTTTGTAGCTCTTTTGATAGGTGTTTTATTTTTGTATTAGTGTTGGCTAGATATAGGGTCCGTGTCTAAAAAGTGTCCAGAAAATGTAAAAAGAAAGTCCTAATGGTTGCTACGTGTGCAGGGACGAATGGCCAAAATCTGCAGAAAATAGCTATGTAGTGGTCTACGGACCCCAACGACGGTCCGTTGGTCCATCCATGGACCGTGGATGGCGTCTGTAGATCCCAGGTAAGTTTCTAAATTTTCTAAGTGTCAAAGTGACTTACGGACCAGACCTACGGTCCGTAGGTCGACCCACGGACCGTCGACGGGGTCTCGTGGGTCCAAAATTAGGGTTTTCTTGACCCGACCCGGACTCCTTATAAATAAAAAACAACCTTTCATTTTAAACTTCCCCCACTTACATAATTCCCTCCCAACCATTTCTAACCTTCCATATACCAACTATATTTCTCTCATATCCCACATATCACTCCCCTAATCATCCCACAGATCCCATATCTCCCCTCTCTCTCTCCAAAACTCATTCCACCACACCAATCTCCCCTCACAGTGATTTCTCGGTACTGGTTCGGTGTCCAAATTAGTCTAGGAGTCTTTGCAATAAATCCCACACTCACCATTGTTGCGTACTCGTAAGGTATGATGATTTCACCTAAACATTGAGTATTTCATGGTTTTAATAGAAGTCACAACAATGAACTTGACCTTGGGTTGTAAATCATGTGATTGAATGTTGCACTATAGTTAGAAACACCTTTGGAATGACGGTATGTGAGTGTGTTGTAAATTCTAACCAACTAATTCAGTTAATAGGTCGAATGAGAAGTTTTCACTTAGGGTTCGTATGTTTCGGTTTGTTAAAATGTTAAAATGTGTGTCAACGGAACCCTAAGGTTGATAAACTACCAAAATATATGTTGAAATACATGTGTAGGCCTAGTATGCTTGTATAATTGTTGAAATATGGCATGAAATGTGTTTTAATTCTGAAAACTGGCACAACACTAACCCACGGCATTAACCCACAAACCGTAGGTCAACCTACGGACCGTAGGTCGAGGCCCGTGGACCAGTGGAACACCTAATTTTTCTCAAGTGTAGAACCACGGTGTGGACTACGGTCCGTCGTTCCATCGACAGACCACTCTGCACATCTATGGTTCCAACATCTGGGACCTGAATTTCAACCATCTGACATAGGGACCGTCGTTCCATCGACGGACCGTAGGTTGACAGTTTAGCTACTGTCCAAAAAAAAATTTGAGTTTGTGTTTTTTTTTTACTCTTGTTCTAAAATTATTCCATGAGTATTATTGCACTATTTTGGTACTAACTAAGCTTCCACATGTACCATGGCCCAAAAGCAAGCTCTGAAGTACGCCGCTTAGGGCAAATCAAAATCTGTTGCTCCCTCTTTGCGGGTGATCGATGAGGATACAAATGGGGAATACATCTCACCTCCCACCAGGACCTCCCCCACTGCTCCCTGCACTACACAGAACAGAGCCAGGAAGGTGAGCTCCGACGTGGTCACTTCCCCCCAGTCTGAGAAGGGGGCCACACTGATCGGCTCACAGGCTGGCTCAGAGTCCCCATCCGGCTCCAGCTCCAGTGGCAGCACTGCCTATTCGTCAGAGTCTGATAGCACAGAAGATACTCTTGTACCCCCCCCCCCCCCGTTTTGAGCCTGCACCAGTTGCTACGGAGCCAAACAGGTGGTGCGTGGAGCGCTAATTTGAGATATACATCGATGCTCGCATACTGAATGAGCACGAGAAGATGGCCCGACTAGTCAATGAGGAGCGCTGGGTTCTCACAGGTAGCCTCCACACCGCTCCAGTCATTGAGGAGCTATTCTGGAGGCACAGGTGTGAGTGGATAGCACGGACTCCAGGCACATACAACGAGGAGATAGTACTGGAGTTCTACGCTTCCTATGCCGCCACCATCAGAGGTTCCATATCCAAGCGGGCCAAGCCTGCCACTGAGCCTCCATTTGAATCCACCTTAGTGCGGGGCTTTCCAATTGATATATCAGAGGTCACCCTCCGCAGGTTTATCTATGGCCCGGACCACACTCTGCCCATCAATACAGTAGATTTCGACTATCGGATGGGCATCATTCAGAGTGGGGAATTTCAGAGGAATGCTGAGCAGAGGGAGTCACTTTTGAGGTGGCTAGCACGACATCTTGCTACGGATGGAGAGCGCGCTGAGTGGGTCTGTACTCCTAGCTTGAGCCTTAGGAAGGCTACACTAAACTTCACTGCGAAGTTCTTCTGGTTGCTGGTGCGAAATCGACTCTCTCCTACTTAGGCGGACAGTGTAGTCACATGGGATCGAGCAGTAATGGTTGCAGCTATGGTAGCGGGGCTTGAGAAAGACTTTGCCTGCATCCTGATTGCGGAGATTCATGAGAGGGCCTTCAAGGCCACCACCACCTTGCCCTTCCCGTGCCTCAAATTCCAGCAATGTAGGGATTCGTCTGTTCCAGTGTGGCATTGTGATCTGTTGCTTCATGCAATCAAAACTCTTGATATCGGGCTTATTTGGGATGACTCCAATTTAACCATACTTTGCAGGGAGCCACAAATTGAGTTACCGTTATTGGGATATGATATTGCTGCGGATGTGGAGCAGATGCAGGTTAATGACACTGCCCCTCCAGCCCCTACAACGGATGCCCAGGCTCCTCCATCTTAAGCCACTAGTCAAGCCCCTAGCTACGCTCGAGCCACTCCACCCTCCAGATCCACTCTTGTTCGTCTAGCTCGACTTCAGAAGCTGGGGACTCAGATGGCCACGCTGTTGCATTATGAGAAGTCGTGGATGCAACACTCTATTGCGGAGTCCGAGGCCAGGATGGAGCACATGATGGATCAGAAGGTTCAGGTCATTCATAAGCTCCTAGATTCTTTTGAGGAGAGAGTTTTGGAGAGGCCAGCCCCGACCATTGATGTGACCAATTTCTAGCAGGAGTTGGCGAGCCTCCATGCTGATGCTGCTGCACTCCTAGCCCCCTATGAGACTGAGCCAGAGTCTACCCCTACAGCGGTGGAGGATGATGTGGTGCTGACAACCTTATTCAGCGATGCTATACCGCCACCAGATTCTTCCCGTGCTGCTGGGAAATGCCACCGCTCCGACTGCACTTCTGATGCTGATGAGGAGCGCAGATTGAAAAAGAAGGAGCGCCAGCAGACTGAGGAGGCTCGGAGGGCTTCCCTACTTGATGAGGAGTTGAGACAGCAGCGGGTCCGTGAGGTGGGTATAGGACCATCTGGCAGAGTGAGCACTACTGAGGGAACTACGGAGCAACGGACGGACCGTAGGTCGACCCACGGGCTATCCTTCACATCCGCCGTTGATGATCTGGGAGTTGAAGTTCCAGTACCTGATGAAAAATCCTAAGTATGAAACAACAGAAGGGGACCTACGGACCGTAGGTCGACCCACGGTCCGTAGGTCGAGACGTCGAATGAAGTCGCGTTCCAGAAGTTTATTTCCCTATTTCGTTTGCTTTTTATTTGGGCCTTATTTTTCTATAAATAGGAGTTATAAACCTCATTTTTGGGGTGAGACATTATTGTAAACTCTTAGTTTTTTGTGTTTTGGGAATTAACTTGCAAACTTTAGCAATTTGATTTCCGAAATTCGATTGATAAAATTTTGACTTTGAATTTCAATTCAAGATTCGGGTTTTCGTCAATTGTTCTTGTAAGTTCATGAATTATTTTTACCCGATTATGAATTGTGTTCTTTCAAGCATGAGTAGCTAAATCCACAACTAGGGTTGTGGGAACCATGAGCAATTAACAAAGTATGAATAATAATTAAGTAATTCTTGAATAGTGTGCATGCATGCATTGTTAATTCTTTCGCTTAGAAATCTTTTTAACGGTTGGAAATGTTAGAACCCACCTCGTTTCTACTTGCCGGACCAAGGAGGTAGCTAATGAGAAAAGAATTAACAACAGAGATTTACTAGATGCTATCTAATAATCTAATGTCAATTGGTGCAAGGGTGAAAACTAAGCCATACATTGATGTGATGTCTAATCTGAGGTAAAGGTAAGGGTTAGTAAAGCACACACCCGTAGCCGGACCAAGGTGCGTAGTGACATTCCCTATTTGGAGGACCAATCACTAAGGGATACATAACTTACCAACTTTGCATGTAAAACACTAGGAAAGGATTACTATTATTAGGATTACCGCGTTAAGAGCTTATGGAGAACACATATACCCTAGTTTCTTTCTTATATTGATAACAACAAAGTTGAATCTTGCTTACTTGTTACTTATAGTGAGTTAAGTTTAAGTCTAAATTATTTTCCTCGTGGGATCGACCCCAACCTACAAGTAGGGTTCTTTACTTGATAACAATCGATTATACTTCTTTAGGGAGGTGTAATTTGAGCATACCACATGTTAAGACAACATTCACCTTCAATTCTTAGTTAATTCGCCTCAGAAGATTTTCAAATATCGGGTTCAGTTAGACTCTGAAGAACTTAAGATACAATAAGCTCAAATAAAATATAACTGGAGGAGTCTGAGAAAATAGTTTCTAGAGAATAAGTACTATGTACTAATCTTGTATTCAGACAGTTAATGATCTTATATAGAATTACAACTTTAATAGAGTCACAATCCCACTAAACCACTAACTAAATCCGCTAACCTAATTCTCCTAAACTTTAGGGAAAGCTATCTGCAAGCTATCTACTACTCTAGAAAATAATAGAACACCCACGTACTAATAAAATATAAAACTAACAACTAAGCTAAAAAATAGTTATACTACAGAATTGGTCAAATTAAACTAGGAATGATGTTGTCAACTTTAACATCCCTTCTCAACATCAGCTCTCTGTCTTAACCATGCCTAGATGCTTGCAGAAACTCTCCAACTTGTTGACACTAAACCTTTGGTGAACAAGTCTACAATTTGATGTTCTGTTTTGATATGCTCCAAACCAATCTCTCCTTGCAACACTTTTTCCTGGATAAAGTGGTAATGTATCTCCACATGTTTAGTCCTTGCGTGGAAAATTGGATTTTAAGCCAAGCAAATTGCTGACTGATTATCACAGTACAAAGGAAATGCATAGCCCACTGGTGTCTTAGATCCTTCATCAACTGCATAAGCCATGTACTTTCATGAGCTGCAACTGCTGCTGCCCGATACTCTGGTTCTGTTGTTGACAGTGACATAGTTGCCTGCCTTTTGCTGCACCAAGAAATTGCTCCAGCTCCAAACTTAAACACAAAGCCAGTAGTTGAACGACGAGTATCATGGTCTCCTCCATAGTCAGAGTCACAGTATTCGATCAGTTTGCATTCTTCACCTTTCTTATACAACAGACCATAGTCAATTGTACTCTTCACATATCTCAAGATTCGACGAACTCCATCCAAATGAGACTTCTTTGGATTTTGCATGTAACGACTCATCACACCTACTGCATAAGAGATATCGGGTCTTGTTAAAGTTAAGTAAATCAAACTACCTACCAATTTCTGATACATTGTTGCATCTTCCAAGTCTTTCCCTTCATGAGCACACATCTTAACATTTGGATCCAACGGTGTTAAGGTTCGTTTGCAATTGAACATCCCAAACTTCTTCAATAGATCTTTGGAGTATTTTTGCTGATGTAAGAAAATTCCTTCTTTACTATGATCAACCTCCAATCCAAGAAAATGGTTAAGATGTCTAAGTTCCTTCATCTGGAAGCGTACTGACAAACTCTCCTTTGTTCGGAGAATTTCTTCTTCACAATCTCCTGTTAGGATTAGATCATCCACTTATACTAGCACAATACTAGTTTTCTTCCAACAATTTTCACAAACAAGCTGGAATTTGACGGTGCTACTGAAAAACCACTATGAGTAAGAAATTCAGAAATCTTACAATACCATGCCCTTGGCGCTTGCTTTAATCCATAAAGCACCTTTCAAAGCTTACATAGATACTCAGTATAATTGTGACTCTGAAAACCCATTGGTTGACAGATGTAAATCTCTCGATCCAACTCTCCATGCAAGAATGCATTCTTTACATCCATCTGCCATAGGTTCCAATCTTTACTAGCTGCAAGTGCAAGTAAAACCCGGACAGTAGTAAGCTTCACCACTGGACTAAACGTTTTTTCATAGTCTAGTCCATATTGCTAAGAAAAACTCCGAGCTACAAGACGAGCTTTGCGCCTTTCAATTGATCCATTTGTGTGACGCTTTATCTTGTAAATCCATTTAGAGGAAATAGGTTTGGTATCCCTTGGTTTTGTAACGAGCTCCCACGTTTGATTGAGTTGTAGCGCATCAATTTCATCCTCCATAGCTTTAATCCACTTTGGATTCTGGAAAGCTTCCTCAATGGTTTTTGGTTCCTTTTCATTTTCATCTTCTACAATGGCAGAATTGGCAAACTTGGAATTTTGCTTTCTGATCCTTGTTGACCTTCTGAGTGAAGGTGGTGAATCTACTCTAATTAGCTTACCTTCATCACCTGGTTTTCGGTACATACCAGTTTGCCACAGATTTTGAGTCACGTCTTCATCAACGTTTTCTTCATTAGAATCACCTTCAGCTCCATCTAGACTCAATTGGATATGGGAAGAGTCCAACACATCTTTGAAGATATCTGAATCTGGCAGCAGTTCCTTATTTGAAGACCACTAGAAAGAAGCTTAATCAAATATCACATTTCGAGAAGGAGAAAAGGCCCAAAATAGTCCCTCATCTTTGGGTTAAGACTCAAAGTCATCCTTGAGTTTTCACATGAAGCATTAATAGTCCCTCATGTTTGCAATATTGGTGCACTTTTGGTCCTCCTCCTAAGTTTTGCCTATTTTTTAACATTGTTTTTATCCATAATTTATGTATGGAATGTTCAATCGTGATTTTATATATTTAGTAGAAATAATAACTCAATGTGAGAGAATGTGAGAAGAAAAACACCTTGTTTTGTGTAGTAGAAATCGTATTGCAGGTAAAGCCAGGAGGTTCATCACGACGATTTCAGGTGCAATAGTACAAATTTTTCTTTTCTTGCAATGTCATATGTCAAGATGTTCTTAGTTTAGCTGCAGTAATATTTCTACTAAACAGAACAATGTGTTCTTCTTCTCACCTTCTCTCACATAGAGTTATTATTTCTACTAAAATATATAAAAAGATGATTGGACATTCCGTACATAAAATTATGGACAAAATTAATGTTATAAAATAGGCAAAAGTTTAGGGAAGGACCAAAAGTGCACCAATATTGCAAACATGAGGGACTATTAGTGCTCCATGTGAAAACTCAAGGATGACTTTGAGTCTTAACCCAAAGATGAGGGACTAATTTAGACCTTATCTCTTTCGAGAAGTGTAGCACTTTCCTGTTGTTGGATCACAACATCGCCACCCTTTTCTTTGACTGTCATACCCTACAAAGATACACCTAACAGACTTTTTGTCCATCTTGCTATGTAAATAATTAGGTACAAATACATAACATACACATCCGAAAACACGAAAATAGCTAACAGAGGATTTCATGTTCCACAACTTCTCAAAAGGTGAAAGAAAATGTAACCTTTGTTGAGGAAGTCTATTGACTACAAAAGTTGCAGTCTTCATAGCTTCCGCCCAAAATTGTCCCAGATATTTTTTTGCATGAAGCAAGCTCCGACAGATTTTTGCTAGGTGTCTTTTCTTCCTTTCTGCTACGCCATTTTGTTGTGGTGTATTTAGACATGTTAACTGATGGAGTATTCGACAGTTTTCAAGGAATTTAAAAAATTCATGTGATGTATATTCCCCACCATTGTCAGTTCGCAGACAAAGAATTTTCTTACCGACTTCTCTTTCAGCAACCTTTATGAATTCTTTGAATTTTGAAAATACCTCAGACTTCTCCTTTAAAAAATAAATCCACACGTACCTGGAAAAATCATCAATGAATGTCAACATATATTTCATCCCACCAACAGAGAGTTGTTTGACAGGGCCGAACACATCTGAGTGAATTAACTCTAATGGTTCCTTGGCTGTATATTTTGAATCCTGATATGGCAACTGATGCTCTTTACCATACTGACAACCTGCACATATTACATCCGTCCTTACTGGAAGTTTGGGAAGACCCTTCAACATTGACTTTTCCATCATGACTCTAAGTTTATAGTAGCAAACGTGACTTAACCGCATGTGCCATAAGTCCGTCGTATCATTCTTCCTTGTCTTGTCTATATATGTGGTTTCTGCCAACATTACATAAATAGAATTTAACCTTTACCCCTTCATCACTAGCTCTTCTTTAACCTCAAGATCATGGTATATTCTTACATCTTGCGGACCAAATAGAACATAATGACCCGAAGATGTCAACTGAGCTACTGAAAGAAGATTTTCCTTCATACCTGGAACATGATAAACATTTTGAAGCAACATCAGATCAGCACAAATATTTGGAGACACAATAGTCTTACCAATGTGAGCTATCAGTAATTTTGTGTCATCTGTTGTCACTACTTCATGACTTCCTTTGTACTCGGACAAATTTTGTAGCTTCTTTTTGTCACCAGTCATATGGTTTGAGCATCTCGAGTCAATAATCCAGTCATTCTCATAGTCAATTTGTTTAGAGGTTGTTACTGTAAAAGCTAACTCCTCTTTTTCTAAAGCAAAGAACGCTTCAGCATCCCAATCATCTTCACTATTTTCCTTTGGATCGGAGGTAGCAGCAGCGTTGCTCTCAACAGTCCTCTTTTTAAACCAACTATTATTGGCTTTATGTCCCTTCTTCCCACAGTTATGACATTTCCCTTCAAACCTCTTGTTGTTGACCCAATTGTTCTTCGAACTTCCCCCTAGACGAGAGCTTCCTTCTCCTTGATGACATTTTGACTTATCATCAGTTCTTTTTTATCTACCGGCATTGTACTGCTTAGGGTTCCCTCTGCTTTTGTTGACGTAGAGTTCTTCCTCCTCGCCTTTAAGAGAGACTCCGCTCATTTTCTTAGCCAAGGTTTCCTGACCTGCTAGCAAATTCTCAAATTCTACAAGTGATTGCTGATTTTGCCATCCTTGTACAGCAGCAATGAAACTTCTATATTCAGGCTTCAGACCATGGATGATAATCCACTTCATCCTCATCTCTCCAATTGGTGCTTGTGGATCTAACTCTGAAATCTCTCGACATAACATCTTCACCTTATGAAAGTATTGAGGAATTTTCATGGTGCATTGTCCAATCAAGAGTAATTCACTCTCTAAGAGTTGGAACCTTATATCATTTTTCTTTGAAAATAGATTGGTGAATTTATCCCAAGCCTGCTTTGGGGTGGTGGCGTCTCATATGTGCTCTAGCACATCCTCTTCAGTCGTTGTTTTCAAAGAAAACACAGCCTTATAAACTTTATCTTCCACTTTCACAGAGTGTCGTTTGCATCTTTTGATGATGGTTGTGTGACCTGATGAGTCTGAGATTTTGACTCATTTAGGGATTGTTATTAATAGTATTAGTGTCCTCAATGCCTATTTTGTGCTCTAAACTGATGTTTTAATGTTAATTTGCATATATAAATGCAACAGAGCAAGGCAAGAATAATACGGGGCAAAAAGTAGTGAAAAGATGAAAAAGGCTGAAGATAGTAAAAGTTGAGAATTGTCGAAGCCACTCGGTGAGTAATTCAACTCGCCTAAAGTTCTAGACTGCCAGCCCTGGGGAGAAGCCAACTTGGCGATGGATTTGGACCTTCGGTGAACCACCGAACGGGTCGGCGACATAGACCTGGATCGCCTAATGTTACAAGGTCCAAGGGATGAAGAGCCAAGGCAAATCGGTGATGGAATGGAGCCATTGCCGCATCGCCGACTTGGTCGGCGATGCTTGACTAACCTCGCCTAGTGATCCTGAAAGCCAAAATTTGAGAACGTATAAATTGAATTTCAAAAAAAGTAGAAAAAGGATCCAGTCATTTTTCTGAGTAATTTCTCCATTGTAGAACTTTGAGATTTCGCTTGAGTCTTTGTTTTACTTGGTTTAAGGAGTTTGCTAGTAGATTTTGAGTTGGGTTTTTGATATTAAGCATTTTGGATCATCGTAAAGACGCGGATTGGAATACCCATACTATGGAGAATGTAATTGGTATTGATTTCTTCCTTTTTATGATGTGTGGCTAAAACCCCATTCTTTGGGGGTGTGATCATGTGATTATTTGCTGTAATTAGCTTATGGGTATTGTTGTTTACTGATTTATATACTGATTTGAAGTGGGTTTAATTGATAGCTGTGTATTAACCCATGAATTATAGTTGCAAATGCAATTCTAACTTAGTGTTTTGCGCTTGCTTGAGAAAGAGGTTTTACAACTAAGGTTATTGATTGATGATTGTAGTGATTGGTTTGTTGTGGGTTCAGCTCGAGAGAGTGAATCTTAACTCGATCCTACCTATCTAGTTCGAGAGAGTAGATAAATTGAGGTATTGGGCTGCTTGTAGTGTTATGCTTGTCGAGGTTCGAGAGAACTCACTTTAATCATAATACTTGTTCGAGAGAAAGCTATTGCATCTATAGTCTAGCCTACCAACTAAAATTCAGCAACTGTTAGTAAATTACAATTACCCATGTAGCGAAATTAGCCTTTAATCGATCACATCGCCGAGAATCCCTCTCTATTTGATTACTCCTCTGTTCTTACTAGTTGTTAATTGAAAAACTTTACCCCCATCTAAAATTCGTTGTCAACCCCGTAGATTTAATTGAATGATTTCGATAATTTCTATTCCTACAATCATTTAGAACACGCCTTTCACTTAGTAACTGAATTCTAACTTGTATCACTCCCTGTGGGATCGACCCCAACTCTTTGTTGGGTTTATAGTAGATTGTGATCACCTACACCTAGTATTGGATGAGGCGTAGTTGAGCATTTATCAAAAATGGCGCCGCTACCAAGGAGTGGTGTTTAGAATTCTCTTATTGAAGTATAGTTGTGATCTTCTTGTGTTGTAGTTGAATTGACTTACTTTGTTTTGTGTTCGTTGTTGGTTGTTTGTGAACAGGTGACGAGATGAGTGTGAACGGAAGTAACAGTAGCCAACATGGCCACCAAGATGACATCGGTAACATGAACAATGTCAATGACTTTCAAGTTGGTGGTGTAGGTGCTATCTGGTTGCCTCCGGTTGTGGGGAATGTTGTATTCCACGTCACTAGCACGATGTTGCAACTCTTCCAAATGAAAGGACTATTCGGAGGGCTAGCTCATGAGGATCCCCATGATCATATTCGGAACATCGTGGACGTATGTGGTCCATTCTCATTCAAAAGCATCTCACAAGAGTCAGTCTGGCTCTGGTTGTTTCCTTTCCCTTTGATGGGAGAAGCAACCAAATGGTTAGCTGATCTACCGGCGGACTCAATTACATCTTGGGATGAGCTGACCGAGGCGTTCTACATAAGTTTATTTCCTCCTTTGAGGATGATGTCCTTGAGAGATAATATCCAAGGGTTCAAACGCTTGGATGGTGAGCCAATCCATGAGACGTGGCTGAGATTTCAAAAATTATTACTTCAATGTCCGATTCACGGGCTTCCAAACAACCTGTTGTTACAACACTTCTATCGGAGTCTAGACTCGGTGAACAAAGGTGTGGCTGATCAACTTATCCAAGGAGGTATTATGCAGCAACCTTTTGAAATAGCATCAAATCTCCTCGACGGGATGACAAATATAAACCGAGCTTGGTATACTCGAGAGGATCATGTTTCTCCTTTGACCTTTAGGATGACAAAGGAGCAGACAGAAAAAGACCAAGAGTCAGACCAAAATATGGCCAAAATGATGACCCAATTGGATCTTTTGTCAAAAAATGTAATGGTTAGTGGGTCTAAAGTTGTGAATGTTGTTGGTGTTAGCGGGGTGAACCCCGAGGATGCACACTTTGATGATCTATATAATGAGGAACTGAGTTTCCTTGCAAATCAAGGAGAGGGTTTCCATTCGAGCTATCCACGGCCGGGTGGGAATCAAGGTTTGAATAGAGAGAGTGATGATGGATGGAGAGACCGCGACAGGGAATGGCGTGACCGTGGAACTAACTTGAAGGAACAGGATGGAGATATGTTCCTCCCCATGAGCGTCAAAAGCCAAAGGAGCAAAGGGCTGACCAGGAGAACTTTTGCACTGAACATCTGCTTGCACGCATTCTCAATAAAGTAGAAGGATCAGACAAAGTGCTTAAATAAATGAAAGAGGACGTCTCCACACTAAATCAGACGGTTACCTCTCACTCGGTGTCCATCAAACAACTGGAAACGCAAATGGATCAAATCTCATCACATTTGAACCCAAGACCAAAAGGGGGTCTACCAAGTGATACCTTGGTTAATCCCAGGAATGAATCTTGAATGGGCATCGTTCTCGTGCCACGACGTTAAATAAGGCACTTCTTTGGAGGAAACCCAAGTTCTTAAGTTTTTAATATTGTTGTTTGAATAACAGGTGTTGAATGTGCAGGTTGAAAATTTGAAATTTTAGGAAAATGAGTTGTTGGGCGAGCCAAAGGTCCAGTCGGTGACTCGCCGAACAGGTCGGCGAGCCCAACTTGGATTGCCATTTGAACCACATAGCTTGTTGGAGGTTCTGTAAAACTCGGCGGGCTAAAGTGCTACTCGGCGCATCACCGAGTGAGTCGGCGACGTAAGTATGGTCGCCGACTGGCGCATGAACTGAAGAGTAAAAAAGGCCAAACTGTTTTTAAATTCAAAGATCCCCCTAGTCAGTGATAGTGGAAAGACCTTATGCATTTGGTCCCATGTATAGATCGAATTGTATGGTAACTCAGAAAACCACATAGCAGCATCTCTAGTCAGTGATAGTGGAAAGACCCTCAGACCGATGACATCCATATCTAACTCTGCTCGCCCAACACAACTTTTACACGCACTGGAAAGTTTAGCCATATGCGCATAGGGATCCTCCGAAGCCAACCCAGCAAACAACCCTCTCGATGTAAGCATTTGTATCAAACTACTAGTGACCACGAATGTGTGACCTGGAGGTAGTGGTGGAAGAACAGTAGGACCATCTGAGGTGGTCGCATCATAATCAGCCCTGTAATGCTCACGAAACCTTGGTGCTGGTGGATTCTGAACCCTTTCTGCATTTCCGATTAGATTACCACCATGAACCTTAGCGGGCACATTAATAATTCCTGGAGGCTGCAATTCCAGTCCATCTCCAAGATCCTCTCTGATTGGATTATTTTGGACCCCTTGATTATCAATTTTTCTCAATGTTTTACTCAACTCTAGATCGTAGGGGGTCAGTGGTTCGCCTCGCCTCTGTGTACTTGGCATACACTAGAGTAGAAACCTGTAGAAAACAAAAATAAAACAAAAACATAAAATCGGGAAATACTTGACTAAAGTTCAATAAGGTAGTTAAACTTAATCTAAAAGACAAAATTCCCCGGCAGCGGCGCCAAAATTTGATACGCTCAAATTACACCTCCCTAAAGAAGTATAAGAGATCGTTGTCAATAAAGAACCCAACTTATAGGTTGGGGTCGATCCCACGAGGAATATGGTTAAGACTTAAACTTAACTCACTATTATATCCGTTTAGTCAAACTATTTCTGAAAACAAGTAATTAAAAATGGGGGTTTTATGTAAACAAATAACTGATTGTTGATCAAGTAACAAGTGAGCAGGATTCAAACTTTTGATTATCAATATGAGAAAGAAACTAGGGCATTTGTGTTCCCCATAAGCGCTTAACGCGGTAATCCTAATAATAGTAATCCTTTCCTAGTATTTTACATGCAAAGTTGGTAAGATAGGTATCCCTAAGTGATTGGTCCTCCAAATAGGGAATTTCACTACGCACCTTTGTCCGGCTACGAGTGTATATTTTACTAACCCTTACCTTTACCTCAGATTAGACATCACATCAATGTATGGCTTAGTTTTCACCCTTGCACCAATTGACATTAGACTATTAGATAGCATCCACTAAATCGTTGTTGCTAATTCTTTTCTCATTAACTAGCTCCTTGGTCCGGCAAGTAGCAACAAGGCAAGTTCTAACGCGTGCACTCGTTAAAAAGACTTCTAAGCGAAAGAATTACTAATACATGCATAAAAACTATTCAAGAATTACTTAATTATTATTCATACGTTGTTAATTGCTCATGGTTCCCACAACCCTAGTTGTGGATTTAGCTACTCATGCTTGAAAGAACACAATTCATGTTTTGATAGAGAGAGTTCATGAACTTACGATTAGAGTAGAAGAAACTTGAAATCTCCAATTGAATTGCAAAGTCAAAATCTTGTAAAACGAAATTAGGAAATCAAATTGCTAAAGTTGCAAGTTAATTTCACAAAATTCCAAGAACTAAAAGTAAACTATATTGTCTAACCCCCAAAAATGAGGTTTACATACCCTATTTATAGAAAAACATGTCCTAAACAAAAAGGAAACGAAATAAGGAAATAAACTTCTGGGACGTGGCTTCATTCGATGACTTCGACCTACGGACCGTGGGTCGACCTACGGTCCGCAGGTCCCTTCCGTTGCTCCATACTTAGACTCTTTTTCATTAGGTACTAGAACTTCAACTCCCAGAATCAATCGATGGATGTTTAGGATTGCCCGTAGGTTGACCTACGGTCCGTCAGTTGCATCTGTGGTTCTACACTTGGTCAGACTTCCCTGATGCTCCATCTACGCCACCCATTAACGGACCGTCGAAGGACCTACGATCCATAGGTGAGTTCCGTGGGTGGCTTCTTCTGTAGATTTTCAGTTTTCATCTCACTCTAACCTGTCCAAGACTATTTCCTGCAACTATAACATAAAAACATTAATTCTAACACAATATAGCTCTAGACATATACAACTTCTAAGTGAAATATATCAAATATACCGTAAACTCACGGTATATCACTACACTTCCTAGTTCATCTACTGTTCCCCCTCGTACTTTTGTTGATGCTGCTACTGCCTCCCGACCCCCTATCACCAAGGCCATGTTGTAAACGATGGGTCATCTGGCTCAATCTGCTGATGTACGTGCCTCCCGGATTGAGGCCGTTGTTCCTGCGTTGATAGAGTGGGCAATTATTGCTTCCTTGGCCCTGATTAGGGCTGAGATGAGAGAGCATCAGGAGTTGATTGATGGCCACATGTTTGCACTGGATGCCCTTACTGTGAGGGTAGAGGCTTGCGAGCAGAGGCGAGGTGTTTCAGATGATGTGACGGCCTTGAAGGCTGATATTGCTGGGTTGAGGAGAGATGTGGACGAGCTGAAGTCCACTAACTTTTTTATGTTATTTTGTACAGTAGAGATCCCTGCGATGCCGTGCACCGATGTTTCAGCCAGTTCTGAGATTCCTCCAGCTACTACGATCGGAGATGTTACTAGGGCTGATGATGTAGATGTCGAGTCCGAGGCTGAGATTGATGAGGAGGAGCTCGGTGTTAGAGACGCAACCATGTATGATGACTTGGCGGAGCTTGAGGGAGCCATGGTTGAGACAGCTGTGTAGGCCTCTTTGAGAGAGACATCGATGGTGGGCTCCAGTGGAGCCAAGGATGATGTTGCACTGGGCACTGATGTCCCAGCTGATGGAGTCACCGACATGCAGAGTTCACCCCAGGCTTAGCCTGGCAGGATGATCCTTTTGACTCCCTTTCTATTATTTTTAGATTGTTTGTTATTTCTTTGCATTTGAGGACAACTGCTAGTGAATTTCGGCGGGGTGAGGTATTTCTATACCTACCTCTTTTGGGTTGTTTTGTGGATACTTGTTGTTTTGTTTTGTGAATGTTGGATCTTATCTTGTGTTGATATATATATTATGTTGATCCATTTTGTTTGTCATTTGTTTTGAATTGCAAATGGTTTTGAACTGATTTTAAAAATTGCCAACTCTTATTGTATTTGATTGTGGCTATTCTCTTACAATTTCGAGTGTCGGTTGTGGTTAATATCGATGACTTGAATAGTGCTCTCAATTTAACGATATGAGTGTATGACTACGATGAGGCAAATTGAGTTACATAGGTCCTATGTGAACTCCTAGCATCTCGTTATGACTAGCCGGTTGTTGAGTTGATCTTTTGTGATCGTTGCACGCTAGCTGAAATTGGAGTCTTGTTTGATGATTGTGTTGAATGCCGTGTGTGGTGAGGTTGTCTTTAAATGCATGCTTGATAATACATAGAACTTGCCCCGTTAGTCCAATTAATTGATGAAAGCGAGAGATTGAAATGATCTTAGGCAAAATTTGTGAAGAGTGAACCTAAAATTGATCTTATACCTCTTTGTGGCCACCTTGTGAGAGTGTGAACCTAGCTTGGCACATTTTGAGCCTATCCTTTTCTTTGGAAGAAACTTGAACAACTTTGGCCTCTTTTTCCCATTACCTATAACCTTCATGAAGTATTGGTTCGTTTGAATAGCCAACTTAGGCCAAAACCCTAAGTTGGGGTGTGGTGAAAAAGGAGGAAAGTCAAGTAGTGTGAAAAATTTCCCTTGATGAATTATTTTGAAAAAGATGGAACCCTTCCATGTAAAAAAAAAGAGAAAGAAAAGAAAAAGGTGAAAATGGAAAAAGATTGAAAAAGAGAAGAGCTTGTGAAATAAAGTTTGTAAATGAGTAAAAGAAGTGGGGTATCCAATGAACCTTGTTCAAATGAATAATAGGGTGGATGTGAACATTATAGAGTGTAAAAGATAAGGAGAAAAAGTGAATTGCAGGCCATACTTCATGAAGGTAGAAGCTACTAAACAAAAATTATCATACATTTACACTCAGCCCCATTATAAGACTTGAAAGACCTTTGTGATCTTGAGCGGCTGAAAATAATGTTGATTGGAAAATAAGGGCAAGCCTATGGGTAGAGTCATGCATGTGTTTATCTTTGGGAGTGTGAGAGTTGTTTTTTATTCCTATATTCTAAATTGGTGATGAATCTTGTGTGAAAATGGAATCATTCTTGGTATGAGGGCATTTGAATGCTTTTGTTGAGCTTGAACTTGCGTTTGAAGCAAGAATTGTGAGCTTGAGTTCTATTTGATGTTGGTTAGTCACAGCTTGAAACTTAGAGTGCACAATTGAACATTTTATCTGTAGTTTGAACCTGTTGTGTGCATTCGTGTTGAGTCTTGAATAGCACTGTTTGTAGGAATCCTTATTGAACTGATTGATCTTGTGTTTTACTTGAGGACAAGCAAAAGTTTAAGTTGGAGGTGTTGATGAGTTTGAGATTTTAAATCATTTAGGGTTTGTTATTCATAGTATTAGTGTCCTCGATGTCTATTTTGTGCTATAAACTGATATTTTAATGTTAATTTGCAGATATAAAGGAAAAAGAGCAAGGCAAGGACAATGCCGGGCAAAAAGGAGCGAAAAAGATGAAAAAGGCTGAAGATGGTAAAAGTTGAGATTCGCCAAAGCCACTCGGCGACTAAAGTTCAGCTCGCCTTAAGTTCCAGACTGCCAGCCCTGGGGAGAAGCCAACTTGGCGATGGATTTGGACCTTCGGCGAACCGCCGAATGGGTCGGCGACACAGACTTGGATAGCCTAATGTTACAGGGTCCAAGGGATGAAAATCCAAGGCAAACCAACGATGGAATGAAGCCATTGGTGCATCGCCGACTTTGTCGGTGATGCTCGACTAACCTCGCCTAGTGATCTTGAAGGCCAAAATTTGAGAACGTTTAAATTGAATTTCAAAAAAAGCAGAAAAAGGATCCAGTCATTTTCCTGAGTAATTTCTCCATTGTAGAACTTTGAGCTTTCGCTTGAGACTTTGTTTTACTTGGTTTAAGGAGTTTTCTAGTAGATTTTGAGTTGGGCTTTCGATATTAAGCATTTCGGATCATTGTAAAGACATGGATTGCAATACCCAGATTATGGAGAACGTAATTGGTATTGATTTCTTCCTTTTTATGATGTGTGGCTAAAATTCCTATTCTTGGGGGTGTGATTATCTGATTATTTTTTCTAATTAACTTCTGGATATTGTTGTTTACTGATTTATATGCTTATTTGAAGTGGGTTTAATTTATAGTTGTGTATTAACCCATGAATTGTAGTTGCAAATGCAATTCTAACTTAGTGTTCTGGGCTTGCTTGAGAAAGAGGTTTTAGAACTAATGTTATTGATTGATGATTGTAGTGATTGGGTTGTTGTGGGTTCAGCTCGAGAAAGTGAATCTTAACTCGATCCTACCTATCTAGCTCGAGAGAGTAGATAAAATGAGGTATTGGGCTTCTTGTAGTGTTATGCTTGTCGAGATTCGAGAGAACTCGCTTGAATCGTCATAGTTGTTCGTGAGAAAGCTATTGCATCTATAGTCTAGCCTACCCACTAAGATTCAACAATTGTTAGTAAATTACAATTACCCATATAGAGAAATTAGCCTTTAATCGATCACATCCCCGAGAATCCCTCTGTACTTGATTACTCCCCTGTTCATAGTAGCTGTTAATTGACAAACTTTACCCCCATCTGTCATTCGTTGTCAACCCCTTATATTTAATTGAATGATTTCGATAATTTCTATTCCTACAATCATTTAGAACACGCCTTTCACTTCGTAACTGAATTCTAACTTGTATCACTCCCTGTGGAATCGACCCCAACTATTTGTTGGGTTTATACTAGATTGTGGTCGCTTACACCTAGTATTGGATGAGGTGTAGTTGAGAGTTTATCATCACCTCGCTACCGTTGACAACCTCCCACAGTTCTTGCCCTTGCATATAAGACATTATGCAAGTTGACCATGTACTGCAATTGTTGTTGTTGAGCTTTTTCATTCCGCCGACATCTTGTAGGTCTTTCATTGTGTCAGCAACAAAAGTCTCAAAAAAAAATCTAGAGTAAATGATCTCCCAAGGAACAACCTTGTTGTTGATACCAAATGAAGAACTTAAGATACAATAAGCTCAAATAAAATATAACTGGAGGAGTCTGAGAAAATAGTTTCCAGAGAATAAGAACTATGGCCTAATCTTGTATTCAGTCAGTTAATGATCTTATATAGAATTACAACTTTAATAGAGTCACAATCCCACTAAAACACTAACTAAATCCACTAACCTAACTCTCCTAAACTTTAGGGAAAGCTATCTACTACTCTAGAAAATAATAGAACACCCACGTACTAATAAAATATCAGACTAACAACTAAGCTAAAAAATAGTTATACTACAGAATTGGTCAAATTAGACTAGGAATGATGTTCTCAACTTTAACAGACTCATGGTGTTGCTCATAATTTCTAGGGCTTAGGAGTTTCATCAATACGAAAGCTAGTACTATCTGTTTGTACATTTTAAAATATACTCTGATCTTTTCGCCTTCCTAAAGGAACTAACATTTTTTATTCTATAATTAATTTAAAGAGAAGATATCAAACTAAAATGGAAAGTGAAACAATTACAGAAAGTTCAAGTGACCTGAAAACTGCAGTCGAACTGAAAATGCAAGCAAACAACATCTCATTGATATGATTATCTACTTTAAAGACTTTGTAACATACTATATACTAACCATAGAATGTTTAGCAAACGTAATTAAGTTGTGAACATAACTGTATGAAGATTTGGACCTTGCATATCAAAATTAATGGATCAGCAGCTCCAGTTCTCACGTTCTCATCAACTGCATCATCCTCCTATTTGTAAACTTAATAATAGTCTCCGAAATTAACCCAATAAACCCATAGACAAGCGGTGGATGATCTTCATTAATTTCAGATTCTTGATTTTCTTGCTTTCCATTCATCATTTCTTCTGATGGTAACATTTCGAACATGATGATTCTTTTTGAAAATGTTCGAGCTAAGAAAGAAAGAGAAAATTTTGAACTGATAACAAGGAGATGATTCTTTCTCTTGCGATATTTAAATGCGTTAAGTGTTGCTATATAAGTAAGTTTTAGGGGAATCCCTCATTTAGTTCCTGCTACTGTCTACCTATATCAGATTAAATATTGTATTGTATTTCGTTTAGATCAGAAAAAGTAAAAAAAATAAAATAAATTAAGGTACGTTTTCAAGAAATGTACCTGATATAGACATCCAACTGCTTAAACTAAATATAGACGACAAATGTATAATATGTCTATAATCTCCTTTTTTCCTTTCTGAGTTTTTTTTCATGAATTACGTAAACGCCAAAAATTTAGTGCTTCTAATCTATCTTCTTGCTTCAAAGATATTGTTTTGTTTTATTAGAAGAAAATGTTGGGAAAAATGAAACAAAGACTTCCATTAAACTCTTTATAGTATAAGGACAAATCTAAACATCAAGGAAATAAAATGAATGAGTCTAACTTCTAACGAATGACAAAGTTAGACTCTTAAAGTATAAGAACAATTCTAAACTTTTTCTCTTACCCTTGAAAGAAAGTGAAAAGTATGTGCTCTTGCTGACACTAGGTTACAACAAAGCATTACACTTTCATTTTTCGACAAATCCAAATACATAAAACAAATAAGGTTTTTCGACCTTTGGTTGAAAACAAACAAGAAATGACACAATTAATGGAACAATAGCTCCAGTTTCTCACATTCTCATAAATTGAATTGCGCTCTTCGCTATTTCCATTTCCAATAATCATAAAATTCCTTCTGATCACCCCATAATCACATAGACAAGTTGAAAATTTCATGATCAACAGGCCTATAAATCGGGATTATCTCCGTCGAGTTCCCAAGCATCATTGTAATTATTCTTAAATGCTATGATCTTTTTCTCTAACTTGTCTCTGGAGATTTCCAAATTTGGGAGTGAATACATGATGAAATTCAGTAGTTCAATCGAGGGTGGATTTGGGAAATCCCCAGTTTTACTCTTGTAATCCCAGATGGTTCTTAAAATAGCCAAATTTTGATGATAATCACAATTATAATCATAATAGTCAGCATCTGATTGACGTCCTTCTTTCGACATTCCCAATTTAGACATTGGTTGTTTTCCTTTTTTAGCAACTCTTCTTCTTTTTTCTTTTTCTTCTTCCTTTTCATTGTCTCCATTTTCTTCATCATTTTGGCGTTCTTTTTTTCGTCCTTCATTTGGATCCAATTCCTCTGTTTTTCCCTCCTCTATTTCATTGTATTCTTGATGGACATTTTTGACTTGTCTATGGGTTTATAGGATTGATTTGGGAGACTATTATGAAGTTGGCAAAGAGATAGACGAAACTGATGACAATTTGAGAAGCTGGAGGTGTTGATCCATCCTTAAATTTTTAGGTCTAAGTCTTCATAGCAGTATTATGAATTGTTTATGTTTTTGCTTGTATTTTTTATTTCAGTTGAAAATTTTATTTTGGGATTAGAGATCGTGAAAGATATTTTGATTTGATATGAAAATATTTTCTTTTTCCAAGTTTGATATCTTGTGCTCAACTTATAGAATCAGATATGTCTATTATTCATCTTTTCTTTCAAGGAAGGAAAAGAATAATAATGAAATTATATAATTTCACAGAACCAGTAAATACCTGTGAAAGCTTAGAAATGAAGGGTAATACCATTTCCCTAAATAAATAGAAAAGTTAGCGAAATCAAGAGAACGTCGCCAGTTTCCCCAAATGAAGAAATTAGTAGCTATGGGTAAATCTAGAAAAGATACATTGTCCGTATATATATAGAGAAGTATCACTTAAATGCTTCGGAACTAAAAAGAAAACATAGAACCTTTTTTTTTTGCTTTTTATAAATTGATGGTTGAGTCAATTTATATGTTCCTTAACTAATTCAGTAATCATGATTTGAGTAGTGAGAAGATCAAATTACTTAACTATATATGTCTATCAGGTCTTAATACATTAGCATAAATTATTACTCCAATAGTTTTTTCTTGTATCGACTGAAGGGGAGTCTTAGCATAACAGTACGAGTTGTCGTCCTATGACTAGGAAGTCATTGGAACAACCTCTATAATGGACTCTGACCCTTCATAGGACCATGTGCACAACGAGAGTTTAGTACATCAGACTGTCTTAAATGTTTAATCGGTATACACTGAGACCTAAATTGGCAAGAGAATGAATGAAGTTAATTTTTATCCTGAATTTAGTTTAGCTGTTGAAATGTTTGTTATTGCTTTTTCCAAGTAGACGAAATAGAGGACCCAAAAGCAACAGAAAAAAAACTCCAAAAAACTTGTAAATCAAATCTAAGTAGCAGAATAATGATCAGGTCTAAACCTTATATCGGCTCCTGAAAACTTAACATTGATGGTAGCTTCATAGGAAGTCAAGGAAAAACAAGAGAGGTAGGAATATGAAAAGTATAACAGAGAGCCCGAGTGAGTACTTTCTCGGAGAACTCTACAAGGGATAGTAATAAGAGAATTTGAACCTTAAAGCAGAATACCTTCTATGACTCTCAAATAAGATATGTGTCGAACTGAAATAGTTAGATATTCTGTATACATTTACTTATGCCGATCTACTTTACGCCTCTTATCTGTTTAATTTGGGTCATAACTAGAATTTCTAACACCTAGCATATCATTAGTAAGAACTAAATGCTAAAATCAGTAGTTTTGTGCCTAGCTACAACAACTGTTCACAGCAGAGATATCACACATGGCAAAAAGAACAAACCGTCTCCTTAATTCACATAACAACAACTGCTACTATAACTGCGCCTCAGACCCAAACAAGTTTGGGCTCCTTTTTTACATACTTCCATTAGCTAAAAGAGTAGTTGGACAAATGTGCAAATATTCTAGAACAGGGTTCTCAAATGGTAAATCTGGGTCCTGTCGAGATTCCCTTCACTTATAGGTTGAGTTTTAACATGATCAGAAACATATAATTACGGTGTTCAAGCCAACTTACACACACCTCTACCGTTCCCCTAAACCAGTGTTATTGAAGGCGAAAAGCGCAAAAAAAAACTATATACAAATATATATGCTTAGTCCAAGATTAATAATTATAAACATAAATGACAAATATATGAACAAAGAGTTTGAAAAAAGATTAAGCTAAAGTAAAATATCAATTGTTTCAGAAAAGACTCATTGATAAGGAAAAATATGTCTTAGAACTTTTATGAATGATGACGAAATATAAAGCGAGGAGAAGCACTCTATAACATGTTTTGATCCTGTCTCGGTTCAGGGCTTAAGCATGCCTTTGGAAAATGAGGCACTTACTATTACTCCGTACAGGCCTAGGATCAGAACAACCATAGAAGTACGTATGCAAGTAATATATACACTTGTTAAGCCCTTCAGGATACAATTCTAAGCCAATTGAACATATATGACAACTAGAAATACTAAGCTTGTAAGATACTTTAAGAGTGGTTCTCCCAAAGTACAACAGAAGG